>CM076574.1:356109660-356393278 GCA_034641835.2 Pinus albicaulis | reverse complement strand
GCTATTTTTAATTTGTGCACTGAATATGGTTCTGATTTGTCCCTTGGTTCATTGGTGAGGTTGTTCGCAAGTTGTGGGTGAATTTGGCGGAATAATTTGGAGAAATAGATACCTTTTAGAAGAGACCTAAGCTGAAGGAAGTATGTATTATTTTTTGCAGCCCCTGATCTTAGGGCATGTTTCTTGAGCTCCCAAGGGATTCCATCTATATAAGTAATGTTATGCAGTGTAACATGCAATAGATGTAACATATTCTGTACATTTTTTCCCGATTCCCCAATTACATGTGCATAATGTTTTAGTCATTGGTTGTAGCAGCACGGTAGTATTGTTCAGGAAAATATTCAGGAAAATATCTGCTCATTTCTTCTCTCCTCGAGTCTAGTACAACAAAATAAAGAAACACCAGCAAGAGGAGAAAATACTTTTTTCTGGATCATAATCTTCCTTCAACTCCATTCAAGCAATATTTTCATACGAGAAAATTAAAAGAGAATATCTCCCATACAGATCATCGACATCTCCAGACTCAATCTCTAATGAATGTAGGATATTATATTATTCTAACCTCGAAGCACAACTCAGAACAACCAACATTGGCGATCTCCACTAAAATTTCCTCAAACTAAGATTTGAGGAAAAATAAAAGCAACAATAGCTCGATACAACAAAAATTCGAAATCACAGTCTGTTTAAAAAAAAAAAAAAAAAAAAACTTATATGAATTGATATTTTCATTTACGATTTGTTTCCCATTTCCCTATTTCTATATCACAACTTCTATATTTATGAGTCTCATAAATTCCTTATTGCATTCCAAACGACAACTTTGTCTATTCAGGAATTCGCTTATCCATTATTTCGTTCGCTTCCCCTTTTGTTAATATACAATTAAAGCGAATTAGAAAACCAAATATTTCCCAAAGATCATTTCCAAATCATAAGTTAGTTCAGAAATTTGATGGTTCAATCAAAATATTTAAATTAAATTAGATGTTTAATTAAATACTAATCACGTGTCTAGTTAAATACTAATTGCATGTTCAATATTATTTGATTTTAAATGAATATAATGTTACATATTATCTTGGTTAATTAGTGTGAGAATAATTAATTTATGAAATGGTTTATGAAACAAATATTTGTATTTATATATTTTAGAAGTTCTATTTTTTAAAAAAATTCAGAAAACTTGTTTTTCACTCTATGAAGATGGCATTAATAGTAATGTAAAATATTTTACTAAGTGATGTAAAAAATAGAAATCATTCAACATTTTTTCATAGACATTAAAAGTTAAAAAAAATGAGAGACTAATTATTTTGGATATATTTTTGACATGATTCAAGAGATTTGTAAATTTGTCATCAAACCAACAAAAATTATAGAGGCATGTAAACAGATGTTAAAAGGAATTCCTAAAACAATTAGGAAATTAAATCACATTGAATGTCTATCTCTTGGGTATTATGGAAGTCCAAAATGATCAACAACTAATTTTTGACATATTTCCATTTAGAATACGAGTTCTAGGTAATTGCAGAAACTATAGGGCAATTCAACTTTGGATTTGTCAATTTTCTCCAACCACAACACTTTATGGATTACATTGTAGGATTGTATATATTATAGTGAATATGTATTGTAAAAATATAAATTTTGGGGGTTTAATAAGTTTTAGATATCAAGTGTTTCAACAAAAACTCTCATTGTAATTTATGTTCTAGGTCGATAGATGTTTTTCCTATTTTTTTTCTTCAGAAATTTCATTAAAGGGATCGTTAAAGAGGTAAAAATATGAAATTTATATACATGTTTTTAAATAAAATGATATCACTATTTAGGAATGTTTCTTTACACTTTCACAACTGGAAATATTAAATGTTTTTAATTAATGTTTGTTTTATTTTTTTCACTTTTTTTCTCTCCTCATTTTTTATAGGAGAAACCTTAAAACTTCGTCTCTTTTCCTGTTTCTCATTTCTGATAACATAGGAAACACATGTTGTGAAACCTAAATCCTATATTTGTGACTGTTTTCACTCCCTATTTATAACCTCCTCAAGCAATAACTTCTATGGTAACATTTGATGCCAAAGTTACAGCTACGTCTGCAGGGTATCTGGTGACTAGGCCCTATTTGAATCTCCTAATTGAATCTTAGCTCAACTAGCACTTTGTTGGTTCTAGTTGTGGGGTGTATGTAGGGGTTAAATAGTATCAACACAATGGAAGCTGACTTTATTGACCTTAATTAATTTATTAAGTTATTTTGCTGATTGATAATAATGTATCTAATAGCAAATCTAAATATAGTAAGCCTGCATAGCGTAACCTCGACTATGGGCCCACAGGAAATTACTTTTTCAGCCTAGAGAGCCTAGATTGCAAAATTACTAGTGGCCTCCACAACTCAAATATCAATTTAGTGATGCAAAAATAATCTTAAAATATACGATGATTCACATATATATATATATATATATATCATGTTAATTATTTAAAACAAGTCCATATTAGTTACTAGTGTCTAAATGTGTGGCATGATAAAAGTATAATGATATGTGTGACAATGAGAAGAGAGAGTTTGTTTGGATACTTGGTGTGAAAATATGGTATGCCAAAAGTGAACTTATTTTCCCAAAAATGTTGCTATTCAATATGAAGTCAAAAAATTTGGTCTTCCATCAAATTTGATTCAAACTAATGTCTAAATCTTAAAGTTGTTACATAATGATCATAGTTTGTTTGTTTTAAAATTTATTTATGATATTTTCATGGTTCTTTTAGGTAATTGCAAAAGTATCATTTGAACTTTTATTGTCTTCAAATTTATTTAATATATTTTAATGATATCCATCATCTCTGTGATGATACACGTTACTGAAATAATTGTATATTAATTTTATCCCACCACCCCATATTAATGGGTAATATTTACTTATTTTTTTATCTTAACCAGAAAGGGAAAAGTGGGAGTTAATGAGTGGATAAAATGCCAAACACATGATATAAACTATAACCTAGTTAAAAAGTGAAAAACACACTTAACCGAGTCAAAAAAGTAAAAAACACACTTAACCGAGTCAAAAAATGAAAAACGCACTACATTCATCTAAGATTCTATCGACATATCTGTTTTGAAACCAGTTCCAAAAATATAAGAAAAGAGAGATCAACGCCTTATAATTCAGCCACTTCGAGGGGTAAACCTCCTTTACATTACATAAATGAACAATTCTTGGATGATCCAAATAAAGAAACCTCCTTTCTATATATAGGAGTCCATGGGGTCACAATATAATCCTAGCTGACCTAACAATAATAATGGAAGGTCACAAAAATAACAATAGTGGGGTCTTATGGGGCACAGTAATAATAATATGGGGACTACAAGGGTATAACAATAACAATAAAGGGGCTACACTAACACAATAAGGGACTACACTATTAATATAGGGGCCTAACATGCCTCTCTCATTCAAACAAGTGTTTTCCTCAATGCTTGATTATTTCTTGATGATTTTGTATAAAATTCTCGTTGTCCCATGTGGAATCTTCAATGGGTAAATTCTTCCAGTTACTGATATACTCTAAAATTGATCGATTTCATAGTTATCGAGTTCTTATTTCTAGGACTGTTTCAGAACTTCTTTCGATGCAATATTGATCTTCCTGTTGTTTCATTCGATTCTGCACCAAAGATAGGTTATCCTTTGAGAGTTGGAGAACTTGTTGTTGATGCTTGATGTGATTTTCCACTAATTTATCATCCATATTAGCTTTCATTTGATCCTTCAAATTTTCCAACTTAGCCTTCATTTATGTTTCAAACCATCTATGTCATATTTGATTTCTCTTTGTAAGATCGAAATTTGTTGCACTTGGTACTGTAATTTTGATATATCATACTGCAATTCCACTTCATGAGTCATAGTATAGCCTTATGAGGGATTAATGGGTGTGGAAATATTTTTGGGAGGCATTATATAACTCAATATTGATATCTAGTCTTCAATATGCCCTTGGAATCACATCAAACTGATTTTTCAAGAAACATTTATGCAAGCTTGTTTAAAAAATACACACTTTTTCTTTGCTTTTGAGGAGCCCGATATTGAAATTGACTTATCTCTGCGATTTCAGATCTTCAATATCTGAAATTCACTCTTGTAGTATCCCTTTGAATCTTCTTTCGAATTCCATGAGCCTGACCTAATTTGGATTCTTCAAGTCAAAGTTATGCCCAATCTCCCACAATGGCCTAATTATGGACTACTTCAGTACAGCGAACTTGTACGACGTGCCACATGTCATTGTTTCCTCCTTCGGCTCTGAACTTGATATACAGGAAACTACAGGCAGTGTAATTTCAGCAAATTTTTACAGAATTCTAATCCGATGCTCAGATAAAGAGTTATGACGATTTTCCAATGGTCACCTCTTTGAGATGAAATTTGGGAGCCTAAAAAAACCTAACTTCCACAGTGCATATCTCCGAAAATATTGCAAACGAAGATTTAAAATTTTTACACAATATTCCTTAGGATTTCTTCCTCGCGTGGTAAAATTTTTAGCTTTCGAACCTTCATATAAAATAAGTTATAGCTAAACTTTCACGATGACCTGTTTGGAACAATGAAACCCTAGAATCTAAAGCTCTGAAACCAAATTTTATGAAACTAGCTCCAAAAATAGAAGAAAAGAGAGATAAATGCCTTAGAATTCAACCACTTTGATGGGGTAACCTCCTTTACATTACATAAATGAAAAATTATTGGATGATCCAAATGAAAAAACCTCCTTTCTATATGTAGGAGTCCATGGGGTCATAATATAATCCTAGGTGACCTAACAATAATAATGTAAGGGCACAAAAATAACAATAGTGGGGTTTTATGGGGCTCAATAATAACAATATGGGGACTACAAGGGTATAAAAATAACAATAAAGGGCTATACTAACACAATAAGGGACTGCACTATTAATATAGGGACCTAACAATACCTTTGCACCCTTTTGGTGCAAATGCTAGTTAAGGATCTTAGGCACCTTTTAGGCTCTCTCGCATATTTATTCTTTTAAGAATTAAGACAATGTTTACTATTTTCTATTACATGGGAAAGTGAAATTTAATAGCAATGCTCATAATGGCATTTGTCTTGTAAAATTAAATGGAGGTGTATTAATCATTTATTTAGCATATATCATAAATATCTTTAAAATTGATGCATGTTTACACTATTTTATCTTTTTTATTCGCCAAATACAGTTTATTCCAAAACAAGCATGTCATTGTTAACTCGTGAATAATTTAGAAAAGAGTCATAATGATGTGCATATATGAAAATCACAAGTTTATATATATATATATATATGTGTGTGTGTGTGTGTGTGTGTGTGTGTGTGTCAAAGCATGGACTTGGGTTACACTTTTTTGGAAAATGAGGGCAGGTTCTGTTGAAAAACAAATGCTCGACAAAGCAATTTTAAGTGCTCGATCGAGCTTTTGAGGCACTTAAAAATAGCTCCATTGAGAATTTAAACAAACTCTCGATCGAGATGTTTTCTAACCCAAGTTAATGACTCGATTGTGAGCTATGAATTGATCGAGCCATTTTTTAATGTCTCAATCATGAGTTATGGATCGATCAAGCCGTTTTCTAGCCTAATTTAATGACTCGATCATGAGTTTTGGATCGATCGAGCTATACATTTCAGTCAAGCCATTCGATTGAGTGAAAGATGAGTGAAAGATATAGATCGATCACGCATTATTTTTACTTCAAATACCCCAACTGCAACCTACACAAGTAATTTTGTTCGGACCACGAGAGGAAAAGGAATTTGACAGAATATTTCTAAGCTCGACCGAGATGGAGGAACTCAATCCAGCTACTCTCGAATGTCCCAGAGTCTCAAGCCGAGGTAGGTTTCCTGTCATTTTTGTCTCTTTTATTTAATTTTTTTCTACAAAATAAAATAAATTATTTTGAAAAAAAAAACTAGCATACAAAAATGACAAAAAATAATCCTGAAAACCACCAAGAAAAATCTTGAAAACCATAAAAAACAACTTAGGAAACCACCAATAAAACCCTTGAATACAAAAAACAACTTAGGAAATCACCATGAAAACCCTTGAAAAGCACAAAAAAATCTATAATTTAGGTTTTCATTTTTTTTTTAAATTTCATTGCATAAGTTAAATTTCAAAACAAAAAAAAACATAGAAATATAATAAATAAATAAATAAAGAATTTTAAATTGACATAATAAATATGGTTGCTCATGATGAAGTTCTATTAAATCAAATAAAAAAATTTGTTTCATTTTTTTATTTTAAATTAAAAAAAAATTCTATTTAAATAAATATTTTTTAATAATAAATATAGTAATTTGTTTTATAAAATTAATTGTACTTAAATAAAATGTTTTAACTAAATTTAAATTCCAATTTTTTTTTTTATTATTTAATTAATTTTTATTAGCCCCCCACACACACACCCACACACACACACACACACACACACACACATATATATATAACAAAACATAAAGTTTCATATAACACACATATTATATGTTATAAATAGTTATGTTAAGTGTTATATATATATATATATATATATATATATAACACTTAACATAACTATTACCAGGGATGCGGGTGACCGAGGCCCAAGGGAGGCAGGAGAGGTGTCATTTACCCACCAGGAGGTCGAGCACATATAAGTTGCATGCAAGTGGCGACGTGGGTGCAGACATGACAGAGGATGACAGTTTAAGTGGGGGAAGGATAGTGACAACGATTAGTGGAATGCAACACTGGAAAACGGAGGCGGAGGTAATGGGAATGCAGGATCCCGAGGCAAAGTAGAGTGGGGGGGTTGGGATGGGTTTATAAGGATGTGAAGGGGATGAGGTGGAATTGTCTTAGCCTGGTGTAGCAAGGTGAATGGCAAGAAAGGTGTAGGGATGTCAGGAGCGAAGCAGGTGGTAGCGGTAGTCGTCTGTCGACGCTCCATCCTGGATGGAAGAATTTCGGGTCACCTAGCTCAGGGTCGACGTTGTGTGGGGCACAAAGCAGGTAGTGGTAGAGGAGAGGCGGCTAGAGGTGAAGAAGGGGCCCGACAAAATTCTCAGTCGAAGAACAGGGGCAAAGTACTAGATTTATAAGCTTTGTTCTTTACCAAGAATGACGATTAGGATGTCTCCGTCATCTAAAAAATGAATGAAAACCTAGTCATGTCCCTCGGGACTATGGGGCGAGGGTCGAGGTGCAACTGGTTTGGGTGAAACGGATCCTCCTGGGCCATCTGATATGAGAGAGGAGGATAATTGGTCAAGCGGTGGGAGAGAACCTCCGCATCATCAGGGAAGGACTAGACAAGAGTCTCGACAAGCTACAGAACACCTTAATGATTGTGGGGTATCTGGACATGTGCGCCTCCATTGAAAGATGTCGGGGATGGAGAAGAGGAGGAAGTTGTGACAATGCAAGAGTCGAACAACCTGGGAGGGGAGAGTGGGGATTGAGACTGATTAGGTGCCCTTATTTTTGTTATGATTAGCTACTGGTGGGCTCTTAGCCCTGTAGTGTACATAGTTCAAAGTCGTAGAAAGTTTAGTTGGTTACAAGTTGGAGTTCTGGCTCTTCTACCCATTTTAGGGGTCATCAGACTTGATATTCCTCTGGTTTCCCGTGATGGGTAGAGATTTTATGGTAATTTTGGACACAAGGTCTAGTTTCTAGCTTGGGGGCAGATCTATGATTGTAAATATTTAACTAGTTAATAGAAGGAGATCCATAGTTGTTGATAAAATAAAATAAAAAATTAACATAACTATTTATAACATCTAGTGCGTGTGTGTGTATGTGTGTGTGTGTGTGTGTGTGTGTATATATATATATATATATATACACTAGTAGAAAATGATGAAATTAGTGACTAGGTGACTAAAAAAGTTAGTCACAACAGTTATTTCAAGAGAATTACTACTAAATTTGAGCAATTTTAAGTGACCGAACTAAAAATGACTAATTTAAATGATTAGATAATAAGTGACTAAACTAAAAACGACTAACTTAGATGACTAATTTAGTCTAGGATTGAAATATATGACTAGATAATAAGTGAAAAAATTAATAATGATTAACATAAATGACTATTATAGTCTAACAATAAAAATATGACCAAATAACAAGTATATGAATTAGTCATTTATGTTGGTAATTTTTAATTGTGTCACTCCATAAATTGAAAATTGCAATTTTGATACTGAAGTGTTACATTTCACTACACTGGTACCCTATCACCCTCAATAGAATACACAACTCTATTGCCATCAACAAAAAACACACGGACACCACCATCATCAAAATATGCATGCCTATTTCCATCATTGGAAGCTTGTTAAGTTGTGTTGGATAATTTGCCTTTGAAGTTGGTCTACAAGGTTGAGTTATTGTGAAAAGCACATAGAACATGAGATAAATCCTTTGAGCTTGGTCATAAAAAACACACAACAATAATCCAAGTGATATGTAGTGTTGTGGCTCTACTTCCTTGAACTCAATGACTTCCTCGCTTTGCTTCACGATTGCTAATCCTTATGCAATCTATGGGTGGAACCCTAAAAGGGTTTGAGGGAGGTGCCTTTAAGTTGAGAGGGATATCAATGCATCTTGTCATCTTCATTATTAGTCATGTAACTATTTGTATCACCGTCCGTTATCAATATTCATTAGCTACATTTAACTATTTGTATCACTCTCTAATACAAAAGTAATAAATAGATCATTAGTACCTTGCGAACCTGAATCAATAGTTGATTTACTAAAATTGTAATCAATAGAAAAATACTTGAAGAAATCATATAAGTGAGGAGAATAACATCTTCCTTTTTAATTTTTCAAAATAAACTTAATATTATAGAGACAAAATTTATAATTTTTTTTTAAATAATTTTTTTTATTAGAAAATAAAACCCCCTCATCCATTATTATCCAAGATAGCATAATTAGAAAAAAAACCACATTTAATGGTGGCTCACATTCCAAATTCCTACCATTTTATTTGCAAGTTGTGAAAGGATATCATTGTTCCAAAGAGAGTAAGAGATATTCCCATTAATTAATGAATACGAATGAAGAAGTCATATGATAGTACAAGGTTTGAATTGTGATGATAGGTGGAAAAAGAAGAGACTCATGTAGGTGGATTAATGCTTTATAGTTTTGGAGGGAAGGCAAGCAGAAGGTGAAGAGGAGGAATTGGAGGGAAGGCAGGGGGAAGGCGTAGACGAGGAATTGGAGGGAAGATAGGGGGAAGGCGTAGACGAGGAATTGGAGGGAAGATAGGGGGAGGGCGTAGAGGAGGAATTGGAGGGAGTAAGACTTCAATGTGGCTATTTCTAGAAATCGATAATAATAGGAGGAATTGGAGGGAAGGCAGGGGGACGATGTAGAGGAGGAATTGGAGGGAGTGAGAGTTCTACGTGGTTGTTTCTAGGAATCGATAATAATATTCAACTATGCTTCGTCATACCCATCTACGTATTCAATCTGGAATCGTCACACCAGGGAATTAATGTTTCAACATTGGAATGTACCCTGTAGGTCTCTACAATGGTCAAACCTGACCTTTGTAAATGGCAGAGTAAGAGTTCTACGTGGTTGTTTCTGGAAATCGATAATAATATTCAGCAATGCATCATCATACCCATCTGTGTATTCAATCCAGAATCGTCAAACCAGTGAACTAAGGTTTCAACATTGGAATGTACTTGTAGGTCTCTGCAATGGTCAACCTCAATCTCTGTAAATGCAGAAAAAATTTCAGCTAAGGGCAATGAGATTTAGGTATATTTTATTTTCGGTTTTTAATCTTTGTACTTCATTATGTTTCCAATTACCCTAGTTACTAAATATCATTCCCAAATTAGATGTTCAATTAAATGTTCAATATATTAAACAAAATGCAGGCCATGGGATTTGACTGTGGTTAACCCATGTTCAATGGTTGTTTATGATTTTTTAAACTAAGTTTGACCACACCACCCATTCCCACTCCAAGGAAAAACCAAAATCAAAAGAAAATAAAAAGATAGAAAATAAACATACAGTAAAATGAGGGTTTTCATGGTAAACCACTTCTTCTATTGAGAGGCCATAGATTCAATTCTCTTAATACTTTTGGGGTCAGGATACATGGTTGATCCAACAAGAAAATTCCTTTGAGCTGATCTGATAATACTAATATTCCTTTGGTGTATTCATCACTGATCTCTAAGGACCATGAACCACATAAACATACCCTAAACTCCAAGTCCATCATCAATTCTCTCTGGATCCATTTAACTTATTTCTTGAAATTAGGATTGTAATATTGGTTTTCCTTTCCAAATTTCCTCCATGTTTGAAATATATATGTTTTTCCTGTTGAATTTTTTTTTTAATTTTCTATTTTGGTAACATTCTATGTAGGTTGTCATTAAAGCATGATTATATGAAAGTGTTGTTTCCTTTATACACATGCCATAAGTGACTGTTGATGGCCTGTACTTGGTAACTAATCTCTAATAAAAAAAATATTGTTTCCAATATATTTTTGAAGGTAACTTGATTGAATTTCTTATAGGTAGTAACATGGCTAGTCTATTTGGTAGAATATCTCTTGACTTAGGGTCTCAGTAGTTGGCGGGGACAGAATGTTTTGGATTTGAATCTTTTGAACTGTGAGGAATATACCATATTTCTTTCCACAAAGCTAAATGTTTTTCATTTCTTTGTGATGATATCATGAAGGTTGAGGGAGTTTGAATAGAGATCAAAATGATGGAAAACTTTGAACAAGATGCAGACGCAAATACAAAAATGAACTTTTCCTTTGGTGCAACAAGATTGATTGGAAGAAATACTTGCTATTCAAAAAGAAAGAGGGTTTCTTGTACCAAATAAAATGGGAAGAGGAGATCAAATTTTTGTCAACTGACACTTGAGAAGAAAAATTTTCATTCAAATGATTCAATCTTATAGAACAAGCATAGTTACTCTAAGAATGGACATGCCTAGTTTATGAGTCTTGGGATGGATGATGTAGAGGATTTCAATTGTGATTAATTTTTCTTGTGGAATGGACGGGAATTTTATTTGTTGTTATGGTTTCCCTTTTGCATATCATTTTAAATGTGTTGGTATTTCCAAAGTTCATTTACCAGAAGGGGCATGATATTGTCTCAGGTGTGATATGGAGAGAATTGATGCCCAGGGATCAAGAGCATCAAAGTATCTGAATGCAGGGTTTTGTGATTCATTATCATATACCAAGTATTTTCTAGATAAATCACATGGAATTTAAAGTTGACGCATTTTGAACCACTTATTGTGGTTCATCATCAGAGTCATTGAATGTAGCTAGGATATTCAATATTGATCCATATGGGCATGTCTTCTTTGGTACTTGTGGCTACCTACTGGTGTAAGTCAAACTTCTTAATGAAGTGTTTGGAGTAGCACGATGTTAACTGCATATTTTAGGCTTAAATGATACTCATTAATTTAAAAATTATATTTGGAACAATTCTTCCTATGACCTACCAGGGTTAACTGCCATTGGGGTTCATTTGATTTTATTTTCGCCTTTAACCCTCGGTTAGTTTGGAGGAAAATATTTCTTTATTATTGTGGTATGTTTTTCCAAATTCGCCTATAATTCAGTCTCTTCTTTGAACATATTGTCGCAGGTCTGACTCCGCATCAAATATAACTACCACTTATAGGTATCACGACAAAATGGATTTGAAAGAAACTTTGCATCAAATCCAATGACCACTTGTAGGTATCACAAAAAAATGGATTTGAAAAAGGTCTTGGAGAAATAAAAGTTATTGGGTCCTTTTTATGATGACATTAAAATATCAATACTATAGTATTGGGGTGTTGTAGAAGAAAAAAAAAGATTCAAATTTCCTTCAAAAGACATATATCACTTAAGGAAATAGCTCAATAGCCTTGTCATGTATGTCTATCTTTGAACATCTGGTTGAATAAGTTAGTGCATCAGGTCTTCTAAGTGTGAGCTCTAAAATAATAACAAAAAAGGATTGTAGTGTTCATGGGCATGAGGGTTTACATGTTTTAGAACAAGACACATTATGACAAAGAAAATGAATTATTTCCAATGGGTCCCAGAAATTTCAAAGAAATTGATATCGGAACATTTCAAAGAAATTGATATTGGAAATTTTCAAGAGGCTACAAAAATTGTTCCAAACATCTCAATGGGTGGGAATTCAAAAGAATGTGAGAATGATTTAAAACAACTGTTTGATATTAACACTGATAAGACTGCTATAAAGTTAGATTTTCTTAAGAGAAGTCCCATACCTGAGAAATAACAAGCTAAAGAGGACAATAGTATAGGTGTTCAAGTGCATGAGAGTATAATTAACATGCTTGTTTTCCATAAGTAAATTGGTGATATTGGCATAGTAGCTATGTAGATGGATTTGGGTACCAATAGGTTGATTTGTAAAGCAAGATTCAAACCAAATGCATACATCATTTAATATGTTATAGGTAATAATGTTGCATCTGCAAATTCTAATCTAGTATCCATCTCAGTGTAAGTTGTTGACATGTGTTGTCCTTGATGGAAACTTACTCGATGAAATGAGATTGTTGGCTATATGATGTAGAGTGTTGTTCTTGATGGAAACCTACTTGATAACGTTGATGACAGCCTACTTGATGAGTTAAGGGGAGATTGTTGGCAATGTGATACAATGTGTTCAATTTGATAGAAACCTGATTGATGAGTTGCATATGATAAGCAACCTATGTGTTAAATAAGAAAGGATGATATATCTACAGATTAGCTCAGAAGTAACAGAAGAAAGGAATCCAGAAAGTCCCAGAATAATGATAAATAAGTTATGCTACAAAGCATACGCGGGTTTGTTAAGAAGAAGTAGTGTATGCACACGGAAAAGTACGTGAGAAGTCGCGTATGGCTATTTGCGCTCTAAATTTATAAAACCAGGGGTTCTTACCATGGTATTGACCCATTGTATTGAGTGCTGGAATATCTATTTGATCCCGTCCAGGAATACCATTAGTAACTGAGTGGTTTTGACTCATGGTATTGATAAAGGCTAAACCTATATAAGGAGTAAAGAGTAATAGTGCAAGTGTGCATGAGTAAGGGTTGTGAATGAATAAATCTCTGTAAGGAATATCTGCATGGATGAACTCTGTTCTTGATTGATAGATCTGAATCTATGATGCACCTATGAAGAAAATGATGAAGAGGGATCTCTAGATCTGAAATGTATATGTATTTTCTAGATCTTCTTATGGAATGTTTAGATCTGAGATGAGGCGAAATACTCTCTGAAGTAAAGGATGAAATCCAAGTTGTTTATATGATCTAAAGAGCTGCACAGTCCGGAAAAGTTACAGATGTATACGCATGTTCGCTTCAGTAAAAGCGCGTGTATACGTGTATCTTCTTAAGCAAAAGCGAATATGGGCAGAAAAGGTTTTCTGAAGAATGCACAGAAGTATACGTGTGTTGGTCTGCATGAAAGCGCGTACATACACAGGTTTAGTGAAGTAAAAGCACGTATGGAATCTAGGGTTTTCTGAAGTAAGTGGAATGAAATGCCTGATCTATTTTTTTGTTCTAGTGTTATCTGTCAATGATGTACTGGGTTATTTGAATGATAAATATGTTTCTGATTATGTTAATTGAAGATCAAGTCGTTGGTTGATTGGTTGATGATTCAATGAATGAATTTATGGGATTATAAGTTTCAGTTTGATGAATGTTGAGCTTAGATGTGTGGAGTGGGTCCAGTCTGAAAATATGATGAAAAGTGGCCTACAAGTTGTGTTGTATGGAAGCTGTTGGATCCAGTATGAAAATTGATGAAACGTGGTCCGCAGAGGTGCTGAAGGTCGAAGCCTTCAGTGAGGGGGTTGTAGCTCCCTTCCAGCGGTAGCTAGTAAACGAGTGCAGGGGGTAGTGGCTCCCTTCCAGGAGAGGCAGGTAAATGAGAGCAAGGGGTAGTGGCTCCCTTCCAGGAGAGGCTGGTAAACGAGAGAAGGGGGTTGTATCTCCCTTCCAGGAGTGGCTGGTAAAGGAGAGAAGGTTGTAGCCTTCTGCAGGTGGGTGCGTGCATGCTGGTATGAGTCTGTGCCAGTACATGGTTGTACGATGTTTTCTTTATAATAAAATATTGAAGACTGAGACGACGGCAGCGGTGGTTTTCTCCCGAATTGGGTTTCCACCTTAAATCCTGGTGTTCATGTGTGTTGGTTATGTGTGATGATTTATTTTGTTCTTACTGCACATGTTTACTATTTACTAAACATCTAATGAATGAATAATGCAATGATCTAAGCAAAGAATTATCAGCATAATGAGATCTATGTTAATACACGAGTTTTATTAAGGATATCCGCGTGTATACGCGAGTTGGCTTCAGTAAAGTAGCGTATGGGTTTTAGAGAAAGGAAAAGTAAAATTTTTATCAGTTAGCTCTAAATACTGATTCACCCCCCCCTCTTAGTATTTTTCCCAACAATTGGTATCAGAGCAGGTCCTTCTGAAGGAGCTTGATCGCTTGAAGGAGATCCGTCACAATGGGAAAGAAGCAAAAGAAGAAGGCTACTCAAAAGGAGATATCTCAGAAAACATGTGCAGCAGAAAATGAAGAAGATGAAACAGGTAGTGATTGTTGTTCTTGTGATATTATTCTTTGTGCAAGCAATGGTGAAGATAGTGAAAGTAATGCTATGGACCTAGAAGAAGTTATCAAAGATCAACAAAGAATATTTAATGAGAGGGAATCTGCCTACAAAGATTTCATCTCTAGACTGAAAAGGATGCACGATAATGTATCCGATCGAAGTAAAGGACTTGAAGCAGAAAACATCTCTCTGAAAACAGATCTCGAAGCATCAAATAATAAGAATAAGGAACTTCTACAATAATTTGAAGAAAAAGGACTTGAAGCAGAAATTGTCTCCCTCAAAGAAGATCTGAAGAAATCAAATAAGAAGAATAAAGAACTTGAAGCAGAAATCATCTCTCTCAAAGAAGATCCGGAAAAATCAAATAAGAAGAATGAAGAACTCATCTCTCTGAAAGCAGATCTCGAAGCATCAAATAAGAAGAATGAAGAACTTAAAGAAGAAATCATCTCTTTGAAAGCAGCATCATATAAAGAGAGTGAAGAACTTTTACAAACTTTTGAAGCACAAGAAAATGGGTTGAAGGAAGAGATTTTAAAATTGAATGATCAAGTAGAAGAAGGAAGAAAGGTCGAAGAAAGTATGAAGAAGCAATGCCAAAGATTGGAGGTTGAGGTAAATATTTTGAAAGGTAAATTAGAAGAAAAAGATAAACTCTTGAGGTTTCAAGATAGTACTAAGATTATGGACAATATTCTTAGTAGTCAAAGGTCTCCCTCTGTTAAATTTGGTCTTGGTTTTCATGAAACTGTTAAAGGAGAATCTAGTTCACAAGGAAGTGCTAAAGATTCAAAGGATATCAATGCAAAACCTAAAGTGTTGGAAGAAACAAAAGGTCAACCGACAATCATGAACTCTCAAAACAAATCATTCCCTCCTAACTATAGAAGCATCAATAATGTTGAATGCTTTAAATGTCATAATTATGGGCATATTGCCACTAATTGCAGAAGCATAATGTTTCAGTCACATACAAACAGATTCTACACAGAAAGGTACTCTGGTTTCTTCAAGGGATATTGTTTTTCATGTAGCAAGTATGGTCATAAAGCAGTTGATTGCAATAGAAGTAAGAATAGAAAAACACATTATGATCCTTATGCTTACTTTTCTGGTCATGCAAGATGTTATGCCTGTAACAAGTATGGACATGTAGAAAAAGAATGCAGGATGAACAGATCTGAGAAATTGGATAATTTCCAGCACACAATAAGAAACTTCAAGAAAAGATGGAAAAGGAAGGAGGACTGGTCAAAAACGTAGGGAATATTGACCCTACTACAGTCATCTGCTTCTAAAGCTTACTTCTCATATTGACTGCAACGATGGTGTGATATACATTATAGAGATTAGTAATGTATCATCACAGGGGGAGTAATGTATGGTGATTCTCATGGTTGATTTGGTTATTCTGGTTATGTTTATTTCTGACAGTGCATCTGATATGACAAGAGAAGACAGGTACAGGTGATAAAAATTCAGGATTTTCAGTGTTTCACATTCCATACGCGTGTTTCATGAACAAAATTCATGTATACACGTGAGTTCCTTTGGAGAAAGAAGCGTATGCTTTTCTGTGATAAGAAATTCAGTGATTCAGCTCAAGAACAGAAGCACAGGTTCAGGGGGAGCATCAATCTAACTACTAATGATTGCATTATTGGAACTGTATCTGCTTATTCCTTAATATGTATGCTAAAATGATGATGATATGATACATGGTTTCTTATGATGAGATTATGAATAAGCCCTATTTGCTTTTTGATGAAAAGTATTTTGTTTTATGGATGAGATGAAAGTCTTATGATTCAGAGATAAAGATAGATCATGCAGAGTTTGTTGCTAATGACTTATATCATGGTGGAGATTTTGTATACATAATTCCTACATATGTTTATGAATCATGAAGATCTTGGTGACATCAGATCACATGGATGGTTGCTTGAAGTTGTTCTGGTATGATAATTTCTCTTGGGAAGAATATGAAGAACCTAAAGGCTCGGTTACTAATGTATGACACTTGAAAATATAGCTACATTCCAGGGAAGCTTTCGAAATATCTCAGACAGAAGCTGGAAGTTATCTCTGCCTCTCAGAAGATCAGATCTACTTAAAATCAGAAGATTAAATTGGATACGTGGGTTTCCTGAACAACAATCGCGTATATATGTGAGTTCATACACAGAAAACCACGTATGGATAGTTGCTGGAAATTTTTCTGTGTCAACATTCTTCAGCATAGCTGCAGTGTTGTTTGGTATCTCTGGTGGTGTTCCAGTTCTCATAATTCTATTTCTTTCTCTGTTGTTTCTTGATAAAGATGCTTTGATGATCTGTTGTTGAAAGTGTTCAGGATGCACAAGCTAATGGGGAGCATTAATCTTGTGAAAAGGATGAATTATTGGCATTTTCATTATTGTTGCTGAGAGTAATGCATTGTTGGCATTATGATGGTTCTGAAATTTGATCTCTCTCTTAAGGTCTTTTTGGTCCTGATTATAAAAATTCATATTTTTATTTTGATGAAAAGGTCATGTTGAGACCTATGATGTAAAATTGTAATGTTCATTCATGTAAGGACTTGTTCAAATGTGTAAACCCACTTGGTTGGGTATTTGTGTCACATATGTAAATCCACTTGGTTGGATCATTGATGTAAGTATGAGTCCTTGGTGATAGGAAAGGTATTAGAGTCATGTACTTCATTGAAAAATATGTTTGAAGATTCAACATGAACTCAGGGGGAGCATGGTAACTTCAGTGCACATCAGATCGACAGAGCTCTTCTTTCTACAAGGGAAGAAAAACCTTGTTTTGGTTTTGATCCGTCTTTTTCCCTTGATGTCAAAGGGGGAGAGTATTTGATCTGCCCTTTGCCCTTGATGTCAAATGGGGAGAGTATCATGGTGTTTGAATAGGAGGAGAATATCATGATGGTTGAATAATGGTTAATCAATGTATCTATCTGTTGTGGTGATCAAATACCATCATGGTTGCCATCAAGTCCAAAGGGGAGATTGTTGGCATGTGTTGTCCTTGATTGAAACCTACTGATGAAATGAGATACATATAAGGATGCAGAGTGTTTTCCTCGATGGCAACCTACTTCGATAGAGTTGATGACAACCTTCGATGAGTTAAAGGGGAGATTGTCGGGTACAGATACAATGTGTTGACTTTGATGGAACCTCGCTTTAATGAAGTTATTCGGTGATGGAACCTACTTAATGAAGTTGTTCTTGATGGAAATTGACTTGATGAGTTGTTAATAATGTAAATCTGATGTATCTACAGATCAGTTTAGAAGTAGCAGAAGAAAGGAATTCAAAAAGTGCCAGAATAATGATAAATAAGTTATGCTAAAAAGCATACGCGGGTTTGTTAAGGTGAAGTAGTGTATGCACGCAGAAATGTACGTGCCAAGTCGCGTATGCCCTTTTCCTCTCCAAATTTAGAATACCAAGGGGTGTTACCATGGTATTGACCCATTGTATTGAGCACTGGAATATCTATTTGATCCCGTCCAGGAATACCATTGGAAGTTGTGTGGTTTTGACTCATGGTATTGATAAAGGCTAAATCCATATAAGGAGAAGAAGATCATTGTGCAAGGGTGTGCATGAGTAAGGGTTGTGAATGAATAAATTTCTCTAAGGAATATCTGCATGGATGAAATCTGTTCTTGATTGTTAGATCTGAATTTATGATGCACCTATGAAGAAAATGATGAAGAGGGATCTCTAGATCTGAAAATGGATATGTATTTTCTAGATCTCGTTTATGGAATGTTTAGATCTGAGATGAGGCAAATACTTTCTAAATTAAAGGATGAAATTGAGTTGTTTATCCGATCCGAAGAGATGCACAACTCCGGCAGCACACAGATACGTGGTGTTCGCTTCGCAAAAGCACGTGTATATGGTATGCTTAAGGAAAAGCGCGTATGAGCAGATAAAGTATACACTGGCACGAAGTATCATGGTGGTGTTACATGAGCGCGCGTGTTCGGTGGTAAACTCGTATGGAATCTAAGGTTTGCTGAAGTAAGTGGAATGCGATACACGATGTTTTGCTATTTCTTGTTGTCTGTCGATGATATTATTTATACGAGCCCAGGTTATTTAGGCTGATGAATATCTTTCTTTGATTATGTTAATTGAAGATCAAGTTGTTGATTGATTAGTTGATGATTCATTAAATGAATTGATAAGGGTATAAGTTTCATTTTGATGTATGAATGAGCTTAAATGTGTGGAGTGGGTCCAGTCTGAAAATATGATGAAAAGTGGCCTGCAAGTTGTGATCTATTGAAGCTATTGGATCCAGTATGAAAATTGATGAAACGTGGTCCATGGTAGTGCTGAGGGTTGTAGCCTTCAGTCAGGGGGTTGTAGCTCCCTTCCAGGTGAGGCTGGTAAACGAGAGCAGGGGGTCGTAGCTCCCTTCCAGGAGAGGCTGGCCAAGCTTCAGCGAGGGGGTTGTGGCTCCTTCCCGGGGAGAGGGCTGTTCGCAAGAAGCGAGTTCGTAGCTCCTTCCGGGAGAGGGTGACCAAACGAGAGAAGGTTGTGGCCTTCTGCAGGTGGGTACTCGTCGTGTGAGTACGCGCTTGGGTACATAGGATTGTAGATGTTTTCTTTTATAATAAAATCAAGAAAAGGCGGGGCAATGACGAATGTGGTTTTCTCCCAAATTGGGTTTCCACCTTAAATCCTGGTGTTCATGTGTGTGTGTTTTCTTATATATATAAAAATATATTTTGTGTGTGTGTATTTCTTATGTGTGATGGTTTATTCTGTTCTTACTGCACATGTTTACTGTTTATAGAACATCTAATGAATGAACGATGGAATGATATAAGTGAAGAACTAATGGCATAATTAGATCTCTGTGTATACGCGAGTTTTATGAAGGATATCCGCGTGTATACGCTAGTTGGCTTCAGCAAAGTAGCGTATGGGTTTTAGAGAGTGAAAAAGTAAAAAGTTTTCAATATGCAGTAAATACTAATTCACCCCCCCCTCTCAGTATTTTTCCCAACAATTGGTATCAGAGCAGGTCCTTCTGCAGAAGCTTGATCGCTTGAAGGAGATCCGTCACAATGGGAAAGAAGCAAAAGAAGAAGGCTACTCAAGGAAAGGAGATATCTCAGAAAACATGTGCAGCGGAAAATGAAGAAGATGAAACAGGTATTGATTGTTGTTCTAGTGATTTTCTTCTTTGTGCAAGCAATGGTGAAGATAGTGAAAGTAATGCTATGGATCTAGAAGAAGTTATCAAAGATCAACAAAGATTATTTAATAAGAGAGAATCTACCTACAAAGATATGATCTCTAGACTAAAAAGGTTGTACGATAATGTAACAAAACGAAGTAAAGGACTTGAAGCAGAAATCATCTCTCTCAAAGCAGATCTCGAAGCATCAAATAATAAGAATGAGGAACTTCTACAATCATTTGAAGAAAAAGGACTTGAAGCTAAAATCGTCTCCCTCAAAGAAGATCTAGAAAAATCAAATAAGAAGAATGAAGAACTTGAAGCAGAAATCATCTCTCTCAAAGAAGATCCGGAAAAATAAAATAAGAAGAATGAAGAACTCAGCTCTCTGAAAGCAGATCTCGAAGCATCAAATAAGAAGAATGAAGAACTTAAAGAAGAAAACATCTCTCTGAAAGCAGCATCATATAAAGAGAGTGAAGAACTTTTAAAAACTTTTGAAGCATAAGAAAATGGGATGAAGGAAGAGATTTTAAAATTGAATGATCAAGTAGAAGAAGGAAGAAAGGTCGAAGAAAGTATGAAGAAACAATGCCAAAGATTGGAGGTTGAGGTAAATATTTTGAAAGGTAAATTAGACGAAAAGGATAAACTCTTGAGGTTTCAAGATAGTGCTAAGATTTTGGACAATATTCTTAGTAGTCAAAGGTCTGCCTCTGTTAAATTTGGTCTTGGTTTTCATGAAACTGTTAAAGGAGAATCTATTTCACAAGGAAGTGCTAAAGATTCAAAGAATATCAATGCAAAACCTGAAGTGTTGAAAGAAACAAAAGGTCAACCAACAATCATGAACTCTCAAAAGAAATCATTCCCTCCTAACTATAGAAGCATCAATAATGTTGAATGCTTTAAATGTCATAATTATGGGCATGTTGCAGCCAATTTCAGAAGCAGAATGTTTCAGTCACATACAAACAGATTCTACACAGAAAGGTACTATGGTTTCTTCAAGGGATATTGTTTTTCATGTAGCAAGTATGGTCATAAAGCAGCTGATTGCAATAGAAGTAAGAATAGAAAAACACATTATGATCCTTATGCTTACTTTTCTGGTCATGAAAAATGTTATGCCTGTAACAAGTATGGACATGTAGAAAAAGAATGCAGGATGAACAGATCTAAGAAATTGGACAATTTCCAACACACAATAAGAAACTTCAAGCAAAGCTGGAAAAGGAAGGAGGACCGATCAAAAACGTAGGGGATAATAATCCTACTGCAGTCATCCGCTTCTAAAGCCTACTTCTCATAATGACTGCAGGAGTGATGTGAGATACATTATAGGGATTAGTAATGTATCATCACAGGCGGAGAAATGTATGGTGATTTTCATGGTTGATTTGGTTATTCTGGTTATGTTTATTTCTGACAGAGCATCTGATATGACAAGAGAAGACAGGTATAGGTGATACAAATTCAGGGGGAGATGAAGGAGTGAAATTTTCAGTGTTTCACTTTCCATACGCGGGTTTCATGAACAAAAGTCGCGTATACACGCGAGTTCCTTTGGAGACAGAAGCATATGTTTTTTTGTGATAATAAATTCAGTGATGCAGCTCAAGAACAGAAGCATAGGTTCAGGGGGAGCATCAGTCTAACTACTAATGATTGCATTATTGGCACTGTATCTACTTATTCCTTAATATGCATGCTCAAATGATGATGATATGATACATGGTTTCTTATGATGAGATTATGGATAAGCCCTGTTTCCTTTTTGACGAAAAGTATTTTGTTTTATGGATGAGATGAAAGTTTTATGATGCAGAGATAAGGATAGATCTTGCAGAGTTTGTTGCTGATGACTATTGACATAATTCGTACATATGTTACATCATGATAAATCTTGAAGATCTTGGTGATATTAGATCACATGGATGATTGCTTGATTGAAGAAGTTGTTCTGGTATGATAATCCCTCTTGGGAAGAATATGTTGATGCTGCAAAGAGTTTGAAGGCTTGGTTACTAATGTGCTTATACACTTGAAGAACATAGCTACATTATCCCATATTTCTTCTCTCATATATTCCAGGAAAGCATTCGAATATCTCAGACAGAAGCTGGGAATTGTCTCTGCCATGCACAAGATCAGATCTACTTAAAATCAGAAGATTAATTTGGATACGCGGGTTTCCTGAAAGACAGTCGCGTATATACGTGAGTTCATACACAGAAAACCGTGTATGGGTGGTTGCTGACAGAATGTTTCTGGGTCAGCATTTTTCAGCATAGCTGCAGTACTGTTTGGTATCTCTGGTGGTGCTCCAGTGATCATAATTCGGTTTCATTCTCTGATGTTTCTTGATAAAGATGCCTTGATGATTTGTTGTTGAAAGTGTTCAGGATGCACAAGCTAAGGGTGGGCATTGGTCATGTGGAAAGGATGCATTGTTGGCATTCTCTTTATTTGTTGTGATCTGATCTCATGTTTGAGATTCCTTGGTCTTGATTATAAAAATTCATATTTGTAATTTGATGAAAAGGTCATGATGAGACCCATGATGTAAAATTGTAATATTCAGTTATGTAAGGACTTGTTCAAATTTGTAAACCCACTTGGTTGGGTAGATGAGTCAAAATGTGTAAACCCACTTGGTTGGGTATTTGTGTCACATATGTAAATCCACTTGGTTGGATCATTGATGTAAGTATGAGTCCTTGGTGATAGGAAAGGTCTTAGAGTCATGTACTTCATTGAAAAATATGTTTGATGATTCAGCATGAACTCAGGGGGAGCATGGTAACTTCATTGCACATCAGATCGACAGAGCTCTTCTTTCTACAAGGGAAGAAAAACCTTGTTTTGGTTTTGATCCGTCTCTTGCCCTTGATGACAGAGGGGGAGAGTATCTTGATGTTTGAATAAGGGGAGAATATTTGATTCGCCCTTTGCCATTGATGTCAAAGGGGGAGAGTAACATGGTGTTTGAATAGGGGGAGAATGGTTATAATCAACGTATCTATATGTTGTGGTGATTAAACACCATCATGGTTGCCATCAAGTCCAAAGGGGGAGATTTTTGGCATGTGTTGTCCTTGATGGCAACCTACTTGATGAAATGAGATTGTTGGCTATATGATGCAGAGTGTTGTCCTTGATGGCAACCTACTTGATAGAGTTGATGACAACCTTCTTGATGAGTTAAAGGGGAGATTGTTGGCAATATGATACAATGTGTTGACTTTGATGGAACCTACTTAATGAAGTTGTTCGTGATGAACCTGCTTAATGAAGTTGTTCGTGATGGAAACTGACTTGATGAGTTGTTAATAATGTAAATCTGATGTATCTATAGATCAGTTCAGAAGTAGCAGAAGAAAGGAATTCAAAAAGTGTCAAAATAATGTTGAACAAAGTATGTCACATTGCATACGCGGATTTGTTAAAGTGAAGTAGCGTATGCACGCGGAAAAGTATGTACCAAGTCGCGTATGGCTATTTTCACTCTAAATCTATAACTCCAGGGGTATTACCATGGTATTGACCCATTGTATTGAGCGCTGGAATATCTATTTGATCCCGTCCAGGAATACCATTAGTAATTGAGTGGTTTTGGCTCATGGTATTGACAAAGGCTAAATCTATATAAGGAGAAGAGAATCATGGTGCAAGTGTGTGCATGTGTAAGGGTTGTGAATGAGTAAATCTCTATAAGTAATATCTGCATGGATGAACTATGTTCTTGATTGATAGATCTGAATCTATGATGCAACTATGAAGAAAAAGATGAAGAGGGATCTCTAGATCTGAAATGTATATGTATTTTCTAGATCTGTTTATGGAATGTTTAGATCTGAGATGAGGCGAAATACTTTCTGAAGTAAAGGATGAAATCTGAGTTATTTATCTGATCTGAAGAGCTGCACAGTCCTGAAAAGTTACAAATGTATACGCAGGTTCGCTTCAGTAAAAGCGCGTGTATACGCGGGTATGCTTAAGGAAAAGCGCGTATGAGCAGATAGGGTTTTCTGAATAATGCACAGAAGTATACGCGGGCTGGTGTGCATGAAAGCACGTGTTCAGTGAAGTAAAAGCACATCTGGAATCTAGGGTTTGCTGAAGTAAGTGGAATGGAATGCCTGATCTGTTTTGTTGTTTTACTGTTATCTGTCAATGATGTATTTATATAGAACTGGGTTATTTGAATTATGAATATGTTGTTGATTATGTTAATTGAATATCAAGTCATTGGTTGATTGGTTGATGATTCAATGAATAAATTGATGGGGTTATAAGTTTCAGTTTGATGAATGTTGAGCTTAAATGTGTGGAGTGGGTCCAGTCTAAAAATATGATGAAAAGTGGCCTACAAGGTGTGTTGTATGGAAGCTGTTGGATACATTATGAAAATTGATGAAACGTGGTCCATGGTGGTGCTGAGGGTCGAAGCCTTCAGTGAGGGGGTTATAGCTCTTTTCCAGTGGTAGCTGGTAAACGAGTGTAGGGGGTAGTGGCTCCCTTCCAGGAGAGGTTGGTAGACGAGAGCAGGGGGTTGTAGCTCCCTTCCAGGAGAGGCTGGTAAACGAGAGCAGGGGTTGTAGCTCCCTTCCAGGAGAGGCTGGTAAATGAGAGAAGGTTGTGGCCTTCTGCAGGTGGATGCCTGCGTGCTGGTATGAGTCTGCACCAGTACATAGTTGTAAGATGTTTTCTTTATAATAAAATATTGAATACTGAGACGACGGCAGTGGTGGTTTTCTCCCGAATTGGGTTTCCACCTTAAATCCTAGTGTTCATGTGTGTTGCTTATGTGTGATGATTTACTTTGTTCTTACTGCACATGTTTACTGTTTACTAAAAATCTAATGAATGAATGATGCAATGATCTAAGCAAAGAATTATCAGCATAATGAGATCTATGTTAATACGCGAGTTTTATTAAGGATATCTGCGTGTATACGCGAGTTGGCTTCAGTAAAGTAGCGTATGGGTTTTAGAGAAAGGAAAAGTAAAAATTTTATCAGTTAGCTCTAAATACTGATTCACCCCCCCCTCCTCTCAGTATTTTTCCCAACAGTATCCCAAGTACTTAAACAAGCAGGAAGAGTTCTTAGTCTTCAAGAAATTTGTGGGATTGCAGGTATACTGGAAATTGAAGTAAGAAGTGATGAAGCCATGAATGATAATCCAGAAGAAGGAATTGGAAATGTTGTAGGGTATCAATGGAGAAGGCATTTGTATGTCTTAGAGATGTATATGGGAAAATATTGGCACATGGATTATGATGTTATTATGAAAGAACACATCCAATTGCAGAAGAATAGTATTTTTCATTTGAAAAGTGAATTGGAAAAATAAATTGATGAATTGTGGAGACTCATACAGAAACATTCCAAGAGAATATATAGAGGAAAAAATAAGAAAAGAAGATTGACTAAAAATAATGATACAGTTGAATTTAATGGCAAATTGCAAAATAAGATATGGAAGCCTGGTAAGATGAAACCAACAATGAAGTGTGATGATAAGAAAAGAGCAGTAAGCTACATGAAAAAGACAGGAAATTATTTTGGATATTTGATCAAGTGGGTGAAGCATCCTGTAGGGGAATCATCAAGTATTTACATGGATGAATATTGTAGAGCTGGAAGTTACAGGTTTTGCAATGGAAGAATTAATGAATTGGGGTTCATGACTTTTCACCCCTAGGAGTCTGATGCGGGAGCATCTAGACCTAGCCAGCAATGTGATGGTGCATTCACATGTTGTTGCTAACAATGGTTTGGAGGAAAATTAATTACTAAGTTTCTTATTAATTACCAATTATGTAAGTAGTTAATTTGTTGTCAAACTCTGAGTAGAAATAGGAATAAGTGGCAAGTTGATCCTCCCTACAAGGAGTTCATGCCAAGTAGTTAGATAATTGAGTCATGATAGGATTTTGTGCACTAAAAAAAATAGTAATTCCTTCATTTGTGGAAGGAAAATAGTTATTTTGATATTCTGGGTTTTAATTTGGAAAGAGAAGTAGAGTAGAGAGGATTAGTGTGTGTGAGTGTGAGGAGAGGCCAAGAAAATGTATAATGAAGCCTACAGGAAAGGAGTAAGGAGAGAGTGTCTAAGTCAATGTTTGTGTAGTACTATTTAATGAAATAGAGTTTCATTATGCTTTGTATTATCTGTGTATATTCTGAATGGACTATGTTATGCTATTATTATCTCTGTATTAAATCTACACATACAGATCTTGATTTTTACAAAGTTCGTTGGAGGTTTGCATGCAAAAATGCATTAGTATGCCATAATGGATCTTGTTGAATGGGTTGAATCAAAGATTCTATCAAATCCTTATTGCAGATTAAAGATTTCGGCATTGGCAAAGCTCACTGAGGAGAAAAAGCTGGAACCGCTTTCTATTTCGGAATAGAAATCGACTCTGTTTTGTATGGATAAATGGGGAAGCTACAAGTTGACCTCCAAAAGATGATCTCCTGCTTGATGGTAAGTAACTCCTTCCTACAAGAGATAAAAGATAAAATCCCCTCTCTATTGAACCCACTGAGCTTGATCCGGGTTTCTGAAGACTAAGATTCATCCATACGATCTAACACCTCACAAGATCTATGAACTTAAACATAACATGCTGAGGAGCACTGCCCTTTATGTCTATAGTCTCTGGTCCATACAAATGTGAAGAGGATGCAAGTGCTGAGAGAACATCCCATTTTCCTATAAGAGTGTGTTCTTCTTCCATGACCAGATCATTGCACCACAGTTGAACCTAGTGAACGGTACCTTGAATAAATAGAATTCGTGGATTTATTAGTGCATCTTCCATTGTTTTGAGTGTCCTTCCCATAAATATTCTGATTGGATAAATAGGTGAATGATTTGTAATTGGTTTAACAACACATAAATCATCTAATCGGAAACTAGCTATAAGAGGATTTGTTGGAGGTACATATTGTTCCAATACTCGGTCACCATCTAGGAGTCTTTTGGCATCAGTTTAACTTTGAATCGACCATATTGAGAACCTCTTTCCATTAAACTCTTGAACTTCATCTTTTCTGGGGCTGAAATGAATAATCTGATCGTAAATCATCTCGAAGATGCCTTCCTATCACCAAAATCCATTTTGCATGGATTGAACACATGAAAACAAGTCCAGATCATAATTTGATCGATCTCATCTTGGATCAGAATTTAATTGCAAGATCAGATTGAATAATTAGTGCATGTTGGATTCCTGATGAAGCAATACCCTCGACTCTCATTCTCTGTGTGGATTGAGTGACTGATTTTTTTCTTTAACCTTTCAATGGAATTGAGTGATAAATTCCTTTATAAAAAAATAAGGACCCTCAATTGAAAACAAGAAGGGATTCGGATTCCCTACTGATATCATCTCTCAAATGTTTCGAATTTAGTTTTTATCAATTTATTTGTATTCACCATATTATATGGTTTCTTCTATGATATTTTGATCTAACGATATTCCGAGGAAGGTCACTTGTTGTCTCCAATTGTTTCTAGTTGTGTGTAGGGATCGACATATGTTGCGTACATGGTACATTACTCGAGTGGAGTGTGAGAATCTGCATCAGACCCAAAACCTTTCCCCAATCTGCGAGGAGGCCAGGTGCACACATATTTCATTGTAGTTTAGAATCGACTACTTAATGCGCGTTAGATGATTTGGTTTGGGGATCTATTATCTTTCTATTGGTCTTTCCTTTTACTCTCTGGTGATCTGATTTGGACACAATATGACGAAGAAATAGCTTCTTGCATGTGAATTCACATGCAACAGAACTGGTTCTTTCAATGAGAGCATAAGTTCTTTGTGTCTGCTTTGCTTACGATTTTGATTGATTTCTCTCCTATCCTAGTTCGGTGAGTTTTCTCCCATTTTTCCTACTCTTTGCAGTCATTTTCGGAGTTTATTTTCAAAATTTTTTATTTTTTTCTTGGCCAAAGCGCGAGCCTTTAGGAAATTTTTTATTTTTTCCCCAGTTGATCCCATAGGGAGTCATCAGTGCGACTAGAGCATCCCATTCACTCCCTTGCAGTTAGCAATAGAGAGACCGACAGAAATTTCCCTGTCTTGTGCGCGTGACTGAGTTTCTAGCCCTGAAAAACAACTTTTGTATTTTGAAGTTATTATTTCTAGTTTTTATCAGTCTAAGATTCCTGCTTATTGGCTAGATTTGGTCCAAATATGTTTGCATTTGTTCTATTTCCTTATATTTGTCATCCTTCATTGGGAGAAATTTTCATTAGAGAACTTTTGAGTTATAAAATGGGCCTCCTAAGAAAAATGTACAACCAAAATAAAATTTATAAGAACCAATAGGATTCAAGATGATGATGTCAATCATGGGGGATGATTCACCATTTTTGGGGTAAAAAACTAAAAAGATTAAAAAATAATAAAACTTCTTTTTCAACTTATATTTTCAACTTATCTCCCTAAGGTTTTACTCAAATTTCAAGCGGGGGTACTTGTTGGATGAAAAATTTAATTCCTTATCCAAGGAGTACCTATGTTACATACTTTCGATGGACCCTGCTATCATTTTTCGTGTAGTAGGGTCCATCAAAAGTATGCAACATGGGTACTCCTTGTATGAGGAATAAAATTTTGTATCCAACGAGTGTTCTCGCTCGAAATTTGAGTAAACGCATAGGGAGATAAGTTGAAAATACGAGTTGAAAAATTGGTTTTTTCTTTTTTCCCTCTAAAATTTGATGATGTAATCTAATCTTATTTTATTATTTCCACTATTATTTTATAATTTCCTTAGGAGGCCCATTTTAGACCTCAAAATTCCCCTAATGTTTTGGACATTGATATTCTTGTCTTTTGTTGATCTATTGGAGATCTGTTAGATCTATGGTTTTTTGTTATTGATCAGCCATTGTTTATGTCTAGTCTGATCCATTTTTATTAGTTTATCTGAAGTCTTCCATCACCCTTGTCTTTCAAAGCGTTCTTGAAGTTTTTTGGATGCTTTAGGTTGAGGCTTGACTAAATTTTCCTCTAGATCTCATTTTCAAATCTGATTGGTTGTTTTCAGTGACTATTTAGACCTGTTCTATATCTTAATTTTAGAATTTTGTCGCCCTTGTGCAATTTTGTCGCTTGTTTTGAGTGGCTTCATTTTATCTTAGTTAATTTTTTCACAATTGGTGATGTTGTGATTGGTTGTAAATTTGTCATCTAGACAAGTTCTTTTGAGTGTGTTTTCATCGCTTCTTATCATCCTCATCTAGTCTTGTTTATGCCTTCATCCCTCTAAGGTATAGTTTTTTCCTTTGTAGAAAATTGGCCTTGGTTGATCCATTGTGCTACAGCCCTAGAATTGTTGACATTCCCTTCATTCTTTCACTTTTGGCTTTCGATTTGATCGCTTTGAGTGTGTTTATTTATTTGGATTTGTTTCCCTAGTTGTGATGCTTATGGAGTGCTTTATGTTCTTGCTTGGGAAAAGTTTCTTTGGTCTCTTCTCGGTTAATTTTCCTTTTTGGTTTTTTTTTGGGTTATCTATCTAAAAAAAAAATTGGGATGATTTTCATTTAAGGCAATTTAGTGAGAGGTGCATCACAATAGGCATTGGTGTTGTTATCACCCAAAAAAATTTCAAAACATCATTGTGTCAACTCTATTTTTTATCATGATCTAAAATGGGTTTGAAAGTCATTTTAGGATTGGGTTAAGGGTAGGTTAGAGTTTTTATAAGTTTAAAGGTCATCATTGGATTCAAATAAAGTCTTTAGAGGTCCATTCCATGATCAAATATTAACATTTTCCATATAGGGGTCAATCCATAAGGTTTCGGGTTAAATTTCTGCAATTAGCCAAGAATCCTCCATTTCTTAGTGCCTCTAGTTCAAAAAAGAGGATTTGCGCTACGAAAGCGCTGCTACTTTCGTAGCGCAAAATGCAGAAAATACACTACAGGCGCTACCAAAGCGCGGTTTTGTAGCTGTCACCTTCCAAGGAGGTTTCTGAGCAACTCAAAACTAATTTAGGAAAACTAAAATATTTTTTCTTCCTAATGGATCTAAATACAAAAACCTCTCTCAGTTTCCTCCAATTCATTATGAGGTGGGAGAAATTGATAAATTAAAATGCGCTACGAAACTGTTGTTACAAAATGTCCTATACATGGTTGTTTAGTATTCAAACTTCAAGTTCTGTTTCTGGAAAAATGAAAAAGTATTTTGGAATTATAAAAGAGTTTTGTATTCATCACATCCCCATTTACAAAAACCTCTCTCAATTTTCTCACAGGTGTTATCAGTTGGGAGATAAAAGGATTTCATTGAAGCCCTATTTTCAGAAATAGAGTTTTCCTGTTTTACACATATTTTTCAAAGGAAGTTTCTGGATAGCAGGAGATGTGTTTCAAAAAACCAAGAGAGGTTTTTATTCAAGAAATCATGGCCTACAAAACCATTCTTCATTTTCTCAAAATACATCATGCATTAAGATATATAATCTCTATCCCAAGACCTAAGTTTTAGGGAAAAACAGGAAAAAATTGCAAATGAAGAAGGAATCTCATTAAGACTATTATGAAAGTATTTTTCAGTTGATATTTTTGTTTTATATGTTGGAAGCAGGTTGATTTGGAGTTTTGGCACATTTTCAAATTTTCATTTTTGAAAATTTTGAACAAAACTACTCACTCAGCAGTTCCATAGCGCCAATAGTGCAAAATGAGTGAAATGCGCTACAAAACTGTTGTAGCATGCTTTTTCACTCTCTCTCTTAAATTTTGGATGGGGAAAAATGTGAATTTTCACTTGAAATTTCTAAGGGAGTTGTTTTAAGTGTCAAGGAAGATAAATCTGAAAATAAGAAGCCAAAAGTTTGAAGGAAAAAGGATAAAAAGACTGTGCTACAAAAAAGTGCTACGAAACTGGGTTGTTTTCGTAGCACAGATCTGTTTCACTATTTTGGAGAGTTTGAAGTGGATTTTGAACAGCTGGCACTAAGGGATGACTTGGGACATATTTCAATCATGTTCCTAACATAAATTAGCCTTGAAATTATCAGTTGGAAGTGGTCAGAATATCTCAAGAAACTAAAAGGATCCTAAGCCTAAAAACAGGGGAGCAGCTTCCTAAATTGCAGGAAATCAACATCATCAATATCATGGTCATAACAGGTTGGAGCTCATCATCAGGATTCAACTTAATGGAAAGATAGGTGGAAAATGATTTAATTAAGTTTAGATAAAGTTGTTTTGAATAGAGTTAAAATATTTCAAATTCTATTTGTAATAGGACTCTGTATTAGGTTTACAGCTATTTTTGTAATAAATACCATGTTTTATGGTTAGGATAGGTGTCAAAGATAGGAATTCGATGTGTCTAGTTGTGGAGAAGCTTATCTTATGTTGTAATATGTCTATTGAAGACCAAGGGGTTGAATTAGCAAAGGGTTGAAGACTTTTTGGCAAAACTGTTGTTTCATGTAATGGACTATGATCAGTAATGCATAGAGGTTTTCTTCTTGACAGATCTGAGTTTATCATGGGGTTTTAATGTTTTCTTGATCTACATGTTATGTTTAACTACTTGCAGTAGATCTCATTGCTATTACTCAGAATTCATAACCCTATGCTCTGACTTCCTTTAGTAATGAGATGACTGTGTTTTTCTGTGTTTTATGAGTGAATTGCCTTTGAACCACTAACAGTAGATTTCATTGCTATTACTCAGAATTCATAACTCTATGCTCTGAATTCCTTTAGTAATGAAATGACTGTGTTGACCTATGTTCTTGAGTGAGTTTTCTTTGATTAAGACCCCTATTTGCCTCGGCTTCCATGTCAAGAAACCTTGCCACTGAACCTACTGATTTGTTGACTCCATAAGCCCAATGGTAGTATTAGCCTTCATCTTTTCAACCTAAAAATATACAAAATCAATACTTAATTCATAGATTTAGCCATCTATCTATATCTTTATTCCATATCATTAACCCTTGAGAGATCCCTCTCAGGCTGAGGAGGCTAAGCCTCAGTCAAAAGATTCGTTTGAAATAGTTACACTTAAGTTGTCTGATTAGCAACCAATCAGGTACGATTTTGGTGATAACAGGTGTGTTGAGAAAATTATTACCCTCCTAACTATGTAAATAATATTGACTTAAAATCAAAGAGATAATAAAAGTAACTATATCTATCTTTTACTTTCATTGGTAGCACACCAACACTATCTTAGTCTAGGGTCTTGGAGATAGGAGAGTGAGTTAATTACTCCAAAAATACAAAACAAACTTAGCAACTTGCGGTAGGGATACAAATCCATTTGCAATAGTGTATTTTGGGAATCCATTCTAACAAGAGGATCAAGCACGAGGACACACTTGGGCTAGGTTGGGTGACATGACCCTTTTCGCTTAGTTTCGAGTGGCACGATATAGCAGAATTTGCATGCATACAAATGTGTGTCATGTCAGCATCGTGCTAGAAGGATCTTAGCTCTCCAGCGCTCGCCACGTCCAACACCACTCTCCAAGCATTTTACGGACACAACATTGTACCTAAGGGAATTCTTTCAACATTTTCCATTGAGCTAGGGGGAAAGATTGTATATGTCAATGTTGAAGTCGTCGAAGCTCCTATGGACTATAACCTTCTCCTTGGTCGTAGTTGGTTCTATTCCATGACTGCAATTGTCTCGTTTGTATTTTGTGTCCTTTTCTTTCCTCATGAAGATAATATTTTGACCATTAACCAACTGGACTATTGTGTGCCATCAGCCCAACTTACCACTTCGGGGAATTCAGTCCCACTTGTCGGAAATCACTCTATTCAGTATGGGAGTGTTGGCATGGGCTTGTTTAAAATCTCATATATTATTGGGGTCTTTCCTCAATTACCACCACATGAAATTCCTTCATAATCCTCTTATAAATATCTTATGCATATGATCTCTTCTAACACCTTTGGTTCCCATAGACCCCCTGATCTGTGGGTGGTGTCATCTGATTCTATGGAAGTTGATCAAACTAGTGAGAATCCTCTGCCACCTGTTGTGGAAAACATTCCTCTCCTACAGTCCCAAGAGTACCTCCTAACGATGTTCATAAACTCCATCCCAATATGGAATATGACCAGGTTCCTTTACCCACATGGGCCATCCCTCTACATGTTCCACATGACTCCCTAGATGAAAATTCCCCCAGTTAGTCAACTCGAATTTCATGGATCTACCTATTGATCACCCTAGGGAGATTATGCCTCTTCTTGCCTCTAGTCTTCTCAATGTGGAAAAATTATAGCTTAGTAACATAAATCTTGGAACGATTCAGGGGGAACCTCCTCGACCCTCCTTGGAAGTGCCACCCATGGACCAAGTCAAGTCTTGGGTTTCTAATGCAAAATTTCCAATGAATTGTCCAACTCCTTACCACCTGTTGATGAGCATATTGTACCTCCCTTATGTAATCATCATTAATTTTGAGAGTGCAACTATGTTAGCATGTCCTTGGCATGCTAAACCTTTCCGGATTGGGACATTTGACTTCCTTTGGCATGGCCCCACCTCAGTTAGCCATATGGTCCCCTTATCCTCCATGAGTTCGCATATAGGAACCCTTTGCTTGTGCACGGTTGTGGGCACACTTTGACGTGACCTATTAGACTGATTTGTGCTTGTACATATTGTACATAGGTGTGTCATAATTTTCTCCCTTTTTGTTTTGGTGTGTGATGCGAGTGTTTTTCATGCCTTATTTATGCCAAAAATACAAACAAAAAAATGATGATAAAATCCCAAAAATAAAACATATATGTTCATGTTTTTACCTAATCTGTGTTCATTTCTATTATTATGTGATTTAACCATGGGTCTAGTCTTTCTATATGGTTTTTATAGGATAGGGTGGCATTTTTATTGTGACATCCATGGGCATGAGGTATGTTTCCTCTTCCTCCCATATAGGGGTAGGTCATTTTTGTCATCTCCATTGCATTTTGATTGTCAGTTCCATCCTTATCCCTTAGACCTGACCCCGTAAGTTTGTGACTTTAGCCACTCTCTTTTATGTACATTGTCTCTTAGCAGTAGAGCTTACTCGTTCATGGATACCCTAGTTAGCACCTCTTTGTCGTCTTGGTGTCCATACAGTCATTTTATTCCTCTTTTCATAATCCCTCCTTCTAACCCGCCATGACCTAGAATTTGAACCTCATTTCCTCTTCTTCGTAATATTTATGGCCTAAGCCCAATAGGATTCCACACTTTATCCCTTGTTATTACCACTCTTATCACCCAAATTCTACACGATGAGCCTTGGTTTCTTCATTCCATCATCATCATATGCTTGGCATACCATATGCCAACCTCTTTTCTGTTGGAAATGTTGTCATTGATGGCAAAGGAGATGGCAAAGGAAGAACACCTGAGGCAGCAACAAGGCAAAGGAGATGGCAAAGGAAGAACACCTGAGGCAGCAAAAGGAGAATTAAGGAGTAGCATCAGTCAAGGAGCAGATGAAACAAAGAGAGCATAAGACAAGTAGCTGAGGAATGAGACCGAGTGATGAGGAACAATTATTCTAGTGGGAAGACTGTGAAGCACTGTTGGGGAGAATACATCAATTCATTCTGCAGAATTAAATCAAGATGAGGAACAGAACTCTGGTAACGTAGCGGAGTTCAAAGTTGAGGAAAAGAACTGTTGAATTGAAGGCGTAGAAGATCGGAGCCTCATACGATGTGCTACAAGTATAACAGGTGGAGTGGATTCTATATACGCAATAGAGAAAGGAGCACAAAGAAACTAAGACAACAGATATAGCAGAAAGGAAGAGACAAAGAAGTAACAAAGGCAGCAAAGGAGGCAGTGTTGAAGCAGAAACAGGCAGAGGCACAGCGAAGAATAGAGGCAAAGTGACAGGAGCAACAGAGGCAGAGGCAGAGCCGTTATAAAATTCTGAGAATCGCCCAAGCCGGCAGATACATTCATATGCATAATTCCGGGAATCGCACACTCCAACCGGCGTTATACATATAATATAACACAAACTTATTCCGGGAATCGCTTAACTCCAGCGGCAATACAATGCATATAATACAGAACCATATTCCGGGAATCGCACACTCCAACCGGCGTTATACATATAATATAACACAAACGTATTCCGGGAATCGCTTCACTCCAGTGGCAAAAATATATATAAACATATATGTGCAGTGCATCACATAAACAAAGGTCCAAGGCATTTATATTATGGAGCACATAAAACAAAGTTTGATAAGGTGGGACCCCTCCCCAATCGCAATCGGAGATCGCAAGGGCAGCGGAACATGCAACCAACTGAGAGTTGCGATTGCGATTGAAGCCCGGACCCGATGGGTGTATAAACGGGGGATAATACATATTTGAGTTATGGTCAAATCGCATCGACATTGGTCAATCGCATCGGAGAACATATGAGTTGCGATTGCGATTGGAAGTCCGGACCCGATGGAGGTATGAATTTTAATTCAAACTTGTTTGAAGTCCTTTCCCAATCGCATCGGAAAAATACAATGAACAGTGCCCAATCGCAACACATATTAAAAGACTTGCGATTGCGATTGAAGTGGCGGACCCGATGGCATTATACAATGGATTTAATAGGTTCAATCGCATCCGGGGTCTTAATCGCAATCAAAACTTTCCGATTGATCGCATGACTTGTGTAATATGTTGTGATTGAAGTGGCGGACCCGATGGCATTATACGATGGATTTAATAGGTTCAATCGCATCCGGGATCTTAATCGCAATCGGAACTTTCCGATTGATCACACGACTTGTGTAATATGTTGCGATTGAAGTGGCGGACCCAATCCTGTTATATGCGGGAATTAATATGTGCAAATCGCATCCGTGTTCTGATCGCAATCGGAACTTTTATACTGTGTGCCCCGATTGCATTTGTTCAAAGTTCGGACCCGATTGCGCTATGAGCCATGTTTTATGTGGTCATCGCATCCATTTGATCAATCGCAATCGCAAGTTTTGTTTGACACCACCGATCCACTGACGGAGATGTGGGGCCGGACCCCTTCATATATTAGAGGTTGTGATTTGATTTATTGGATTGTAATATAAGACCAAAGGCTTAAGGTGGAGGGCTATTGTTTATATAAAATAATTGCTGTGAGATATATAAAACATGGTTGCGGCTGTATTAAAACATGCCGCGTGGTCTGTAGACCCACGGGCCTCAGCTTAACGGGAGGGCGATTATTAATGTAATACAATTGTAATATATGTATGTTCCGGCCTGCGGAACTCGCCACATCAACAAGACACTTGCTGCGTGTAAAGGATTGAATTACAGTCAGCAGATTCATTTATATATAAAGCGTTGGTATAAAAATAAAATAAAAACGCAGTTCATAAATTCAGGAGTTACGCAACAGCCATAAACAGAAAGGCATACAGAGAAGAGAAAGGGATAAAGAGACAGTTAGAGAAAAGACAAATGCGCAGCAAGCCAAGAGACAAAATGAGTGAGCTGGAGTTCACATTGTAATTCGAATGTAAATGTTTTTATTGTTTTTATTGTTTGTGATGCATTGGCAAGTCTCCGGAAGAGAGCAAATATCCCACTGTAATATTAAAATAAGCACCTACAGTTACATTTTTCTGAGTAAGTTGAAAAGAGATGAGAAGGCAGAAGGCAAAGAGACATGACTGTCCATTTCGAATTCCCAGTAGAATACAAATAGTCATGAAGCTATCTTGTATAAAAAGGGGGTAATATCCAAGAGGAGAGATTGATGAAAACAGAATGAGAAGAGGAGAGAGTGTGCAACAGAATTGAAGATAGTTGAAGAAAATAAGAAAGCTGCAAGAGGTCAGAGAGTGTGAATATAGAGAATGCTGAGTATGAAGAATTGAGGAGAAAAGAAGAGAAGAAGGAAGAGCTGAGCAGATATGATGCAGGTCTGATATAAGAGTTGATGAACAGCAGAAGAGAAAGTACAGAACAGAGCTGATATCCAAGGTAAATCAGCAAGTGTTTTTATTTTGAAAGAATAAGGAAGTTGGAGCTTCCCTATCAAGTTGTAGCTTGATAGATGTCAGTTGTAGCTGACTGAGGTAGGAGCCTCTTGTAGGTTGGTGCCTGCAGAAAATATATGGGAGTTGGTGCTTCCACATCAAGTTGTAGCTTGATAAAATGTCAGTTGTAGCTGACTGAGGTTGGAGCCTCCTGTAGGTTGGTGCCTGCAGAAAATTGATGGGAGTTGGAGCTTCCTTGCAAGTTGTAGCTTGCAGAATTGAGGATAGAGCCTCCTGTAGGTTGGTGCCTGCAGAAATAGTGGTGAGAGGGAGTTGGAGCTTGCCTTTGCATCACAACAATAATAAGATGTGGTTTTCTCCCTTTATGGGTTTCCACTTATATCTGGTGTCTCTGTGCATGATGTTTATGTGTTGATGTGATTTATCTCATCTGCTTAATACTTGTTGTTCTCATATTCAATCTGCTATTACATTAACAAATCTGTTTGATAGTAATACTTGTTGCTCACATATTAAGTTGAACATGAAATGTAGGTGTAAATAAGATTTAAAAGAAAAGTTTTAAAAGTCCATGTATGTGTTAAACTGATTCACCCCCCCCCCCTCTCAGTTTAACTAAGGGTTCAACATTTTCCTCATTATGTCATGAGAAGTTCCATCATTACCAGAACCTGTTGTTATCTTCTATACCTCTCGTTCCTCCAAGAGGATTTTTCTTTAAGCCCTTTCCAGACTCCTTAATTTAGAAAATATTTTCAAGTGAACTTGTCTCCTTCATGCACGTTAAAGTACTTGAAGGATCGCCTACCTAGTATGTGTTTAATCCTTTTCTAGACTGGGATAGACTAGTTATGAAAAAGGAATACCCTAGTCTACTGTGGCTAAAAGGTTCCTCCTTGTATAATTTTATCTCTTTTTCGGGATTGGGGGATAACTTTACGAAAAATGAACTTACAAAAAGAGAAGGGAGGGAACATTTATTTCTATTAGTCGTCAAAATGGCAACTTCGGTCATGTTTCCTTTGAACATGGCACCTATATACTTCATTATCTCACAGTTGGGCTTTAGCTTGCTTAAGAGTCTTACCATACATATGATTTTGTATACTCCTCTGGTTGGTTACTCTTCCAGTCATATGGAGCATGCCTCGATGCCTCCTGTGTTGTTGCATGATATCACATGGTGCTCATTAGTCACACTTCTGAGTCGCTTTTGTGCCGTGCCTCTATGTGTTCAAGGGAAGTCTCACCCTCTGTCGACCATCTACAATAGCCTGTTGACCTTTTTGGGTTGGACATCTGCAGTATCATGTTCACCTTTTTTAGTCATCCATCCTTGTGTCAGTTGTACTTCATTGCCTCATGACTTCATCCATACATCACATTGTCTTGGTATGTCCCATGTCGATTGATGGGGGATACATTAAGGCCCTCCTTCGATGGATATTCTCATGTCGACTTTAGTGCATTATCCAAGAGCTTGATCTAGGAACGAGTAGTACCTTGGAGCTTACAGACCTTAGTAGAAGGTTTCCTCATGATCGACAGTGGCTTTACATCATTGGCTCTTGATTGGTCGAGTTCACTAGTTTTCGACATCAGCTCATTTATTCACACTTAGTGGACTATACTAGGTACCTTGGGATACATTTTCCTCATTAGTGGATTTCCTCATGTTTGTTACTGGTTTACCTCATTGGATGGTAATTAGGTGGTTTCTAACATGCTCGACATCAACTCATATATTCGCATGATGTAGATTTGTACCATCAGGGTTATGTTGAACACCCTAGGTTAGGAACATCTCACTCTTATATGGCATCCTTCTGTTGAAGCCTAGAAAATCTCTACTTCAAACATTGGGGAAAACCACCCGGTCGGGACCTTAGGACAGCTCCTTTTCCGTTTGGTATGGTGGCTCTGACTGGATTTAAAGGACCAGTTTCCTTATAACTAAATGGATTGGTGATGGGTTGATTTGGATGAGTGGAAATGGGACTAAATTGACTGAAATAAAACTATCTAATTTAAACTAAATACTGATAAAGAAATTCTAACACTAACCCAGGTAATTATATGTGAATACAACTTAATATTGTTCCAATTTAACAATAACCATAAAATGTATTATCATTTAAATTGAAATGTGCAAAAACAAATAAAGATAACTCTGTTTAAGAAATTAAACAGAGTTGTATTAGCATATCGCATTCATCATTGTATATCATCTATATATACTTATAAAAAAATAACGTTTCAATTATACTCAGAAATGATATATAAAAAGAAACGTTGTAAAAATCAAATATATATAAATGATAGCAAATTTTAAAGCGAATATCATAAGACAAAATAAATCAACAGTGAACAGATAGAAATACCTCATTCATCTTGAAGACTTTCAAATGAAATCTGATACTCTAATCCAGTAACTCTGATGCAAAATCAAATTCCAAGGTACAGAAATGCAACACTTCAAAGATAATTCCGCATAAAAATCACCAGATGTGATCCTTTTAAAAATATATTAAGCCAATGGAGTACAGAAATGTAATCTCCAAGTCAAAAATATTAAGATCCAGGACCCCTCTTTAAATGCATGAGAAGGGTTTAAATACTACTTAGCTAAATCTAAAAATAGTCTATTACAAAAATTAAGGATTCGATTTAATGACCGTCCTTTTCCTAGGCTAAAATACAGTAAAATTAAAACTAAATCTAACTATCTATGAACTTGATCTTTAAACTTGCAGGCATCTAGCATAGCTTTGAGAAGATGTGGTTGACCGACTTCAGAATTCAACTATCCTAAAAAGACAGAGTCGGCAAGTGTAGGCGCAATCTTCTCTGTAGAATTGATGATACAATTAAGCGCATTGTGCTGACTATGTGGCTTCACTAAGTATGTCCAGTAAGAGTCCCAATTTAATCTTGTCAGCCCTTGAATTGATTTTGCTCTTTCTTCTGCTTTTTGCCTCCATTCCGTTTGCAGTTGATGTGCCTGTCAGAGATATCCTGGAACAATTTCTGAAATCAAATTAGCTTTGTGTAAATTATCATTTACACAATCAGTAAGAGTGTTTGCCGTTGTAGCCGCCTCCTCTGCTGCCTTCTCTGCCCTTCTGATTTGTGCATCCCAGTTATTGAACAGTATTTTTTTATGGTTTTCATTAATAATGGGTGCACCAGCTTTTCTGCCTTCTTCTGTTTTTTTCCATACCAGATAATCATTGATCTTTTCATTAATCAAATCATAATCATTTCGTAAATCTACGACATGATTTGTGATTTTATCGCTCTCTTGGAAAAAAGAATTCCATTGCAATATTTTTTGGCATAAAACTTCCTCTTGTTGCAGTAGTTGATTGTTTAAAGAGATAGTTTCTGAAATGAATTCTGGAAGCTTAGGATTATCTTTGTGCTGAACTTGGATAATCTGTATTTGTTTTTCTTTATCAGCCAAGCTTTTTTGATGTCCTATTTTCATTTCTTGAAGTTGTTGTTGTAACTCTTCAAGTTTCAATTGTGCTTCCTTATTGGCCTGTACCTGTTGCAATTGCTGTTGTAGAACTTTTATCTGTTCTTCTTTTTCATTCAACAAAAGTTGTATCTCAAATGCTTTGTCAATTGTTGCAGAAGAATAAGCCCCTGTCATTTGAGATAACTTAGAAATATTCTCAGAAGGCTCTGTGAAAGGATCCTTCCACAATACATCTAGTTGTTCTGCTTCAGTAGCAATTGAACTTTCTAAATTTCTCTTTTTCCTCTGTTTCTTCACTACTGCTTTGTATTTTGGGCTGTAGAATACATCTAGAGGAGGAATGTCCTCCACATTAAGTACAATTTCAGAGGAGGGTGTGATTGGTATGTGCTCTGTCACTGTGACTGTGCTGCTTGTTCCTGTGTTCAAAACTTTGGTTGTTTGTACAGGGGTCTGTACATTCTGTCCTTCTACATTAATCAATTAGTTAAAAGTTTCCCATTCTTTGTCTAATTCAATGGTGACTGGCTGTTGCTGTACATTGGTTGGAGGAGGATTTGTTTGCTGAGAAGTCAAAATTTGTTGCTGAGGAATTTCTTTCGATTGCGCAGAATCTTTCACTGATTCTTCAATTTTATCTTCCTTTTCATTAGACTTATTGGAATGTTCAGAAGTCTCTCTGTCAGATTTGGACTTAGATTTATCTGTACTCGAACTGTCGTTAAGACTAACACTAGGAGTTTGTTCCCTTGCGGGTTCCAAGCGTAGATTTTCCAAAGGAATAGTAGTTAGTCTTCTCTCTCTGTAAAGTTTAAATTCCTGGAATTCCTCTGGAGATAATTGCATTTGAGCTGAATTCAAAACTTCTTTAAATGAACCTTTTGTTTGGAACATATCATCAAACAGATCCTGTTCCACAGAAAATTCCCTTACTCTGATTGCATTGGTAAAATTCTTAACAATATTATTTGGGTCAAATAACCTTCTCGAAAATTTGAACAGCTGTAAGCATGTAATGTTGCTTACTTCTTTGAATGCGTGACCGACATCAAACAGTGAAAATATTCCACAGTTTACGGGAAATTGTGGCCAAATGCCTTTCTTCTTCTCTTTTAATTCCTTTGTTAAACCTCCTTGGCCACAGGTCTGATAAGCAATTTCTAGAGCTACAAGTCTATCTGGAACATATAGGGGTAAAACATGGGGGGAAGCAGAACTTCCGAAAACCCTAACATAAGTGAACAATTCTTCTCCAAACCATCTCGCGACGGGGAGAATGTCAACCTCTGTTTCTAGGGATAACCTTGGGGCATCCTTATGATGCAATGTTTTGTACAATGGCAGCATTACACCATGGCAAATTTGGTAAAAATGGGGGACAAACTTAGACTCCCATAGTTCTTTATGGTACACATGAATAGGCAAAGGATCGCAGATAGTCCATTGCCAACCCATAACAGGGAATTTAGATACAAAACAGATAGTATCCATGACATAAGCAGATAAATAAAAAGGCGGATAAATCCGCTGAGAAACATTTCGTTTGGACTGGTAGTGAAAAATAGCAGTGGTCAAATTATCAGATAAGATTTTGGCCCAGTCTACAATTGTAGAATTAACGACAACATTCAACAAAGGGAGCCATTTAGGCAAGATCATGTTTATGTCAGGCTTTCCAAAAAGCCTGCATAACATGGCAGCAACAAAACAATAAGGAGAGGTAAGTGAACCAGTACTGTACATACCGTGTTTGTTTTTCTTCAACGGTTCATCTCTTTTGGTCCACTCCTGTGTGCATTCTGACAAATTCGCATGTTCTCTGGCAAAATCTTCCATGAATTGCTTATTATAAGTCGCCTGAGGTTCCGGCAACTTATACATCAGCCTCAAATCTTCCGTGGTGAATGACCCGATTAGCTCTTGAGATGGAGTTCTAAATTGCCTGTCTGAAATATCAGTGCTGTCCAGCACCCATTTCACCATGTCCGTATACGGGAGAATCCTTGGCCTTGCCGCTATCCTATGCAGAAATGAACAATCCAGTTCTTTGAGGGTTGCCTTAGATGTATTACTGGAACCTGCTGTAGCCGCAACTTTCATCACCACAGGATTTTCTTCTTCCAGCAAATTATACATTCCTTCCCATGTAGTTATGCCGGCATCCTTATTGCAAGCGGTGTCTGCATATAGTGAAGCCATTTCTCTGTTTTCAGAATTCGAGCTCTTCTCTTTCTTACCCATAGTGTTCTGTGAAAGCTTTGTATAGACGTTTGCTCCTTCGTGCCTGCGTTTTACGAGTTAAATGAGAGTAATGGCATGAGAAAGGTGATGAGATTGTTTTAAATGTGAAGGCGGATGAAATATATTATTTTAACGTGAAATGACTTCCAATCAAAACAAAATCTCATTTACCATTAATTGTCAATCCATTCATTTAATCCAATCATTAAAGCGCATAATAGATATTGATATATGGGAAGATTTTCTTTGAACAACGCGCTTTTATGAATCTGCGACATTGCGATCTACGATATGCTGTGCAATATCACAATATCGCAACATCGCAAAATGAAACCATCGCAATTTTGTAAATAGCGCAAATTGCGCAATAGCGCAAAAGATATTCGTTTAACATTTCTGTTTTTTGCGCTATGCGATCTGCGACCAATATGTTTATTGTATAGGCTTTTTGGGATCGCATTATCGCAAAATCGCATTTTCAGTTTTACAAAAGATATATATCATTTTGCGATGGATGCGCTATCTTGTTTAAAGAACAATTTTATTGTAATCTATCATAAACTTAAGTGTTTCTTAAGGTTCTTTCTAAGGGATTTCTCTAAATTTATGATAGAAAGTTTTATTTGAAAAGGAAAACAAATCCTAATTGATTTTTTTGGATTTTTTAACTAAGGGTCCCCATTTATTTAGTATTATTACTAATATTAAATAAAAAGGGGGGTTGTTGCTAGTCACAACAATTGGCGATTCACTGAAAGAAACAGTTATCTCTGAAAAAATAAAATGAACACTATATTTCTAGAAAATAAAGATTTTTAAAGATAATGAAAACTATCTTAGGATAATTCAAATAAAATCTAACTATGAAAAAGAAATAAAAATCATTCGCAATTTCTTTTTAATTCCTTAAGAATAAAAACATTTTTGGGTTATCTCAAGCTTTGATCGGTGTTAATAATGAAGTAAGTGGATTTCTCCAAGTTTTGGTTTTATAATATACTCTATTTCCATAGGTATTGCCTCTGCTGCCAGCAAACGTTCATAGTCTCGACAGGGTTACCTTTAAACCATTAACCATTCATTGTCCCATCCAACTAAAATTATGACTTTTTAAAAGATAAATTCATAAGACCTATTATCTCATGTTTTTGTCTTTTACTTATTTTTATTTTTAAGAGCCATTGTTCTGGTTTGGTAGCCAGTTAATAACAATGCCATTCATTATTTATAATTAAACTGAACAAGATGGCTCGTGATGAGACCCCTTGTCTTATATTTATAAGCCATTACCCTGTTTTGGTATGCAGTATTGGTAATGTCAGTTTTATTACTCCTTATGAACATGGTAAGTCGGATCATAATGAGACCTCTTATCTCTTAAATTTTCAAATTTCTTAGAATTACATTCTAAAAAATCACAACTTAAATGGATGGGGTGAAATAGTTTTATCCTTAAGAATCAATGGATGACAATTTTCAGAGTTTTTTGAGTACCAAAACTTTGAAAAATCTTTACTTTTATAAATAACCTTTCTTTGCTCAATAAACTTATAATGATTTACATTGTCCTCAAGTTTTCAAAAGATCATGCAAATGATTGAAATAATATTTCAAAGTTTAGCATCTTATTTTAAACTATCCAAAAACTGTGATCATTACTCTAAAAATTCTTATTTACACAAAAAAAATATTTATAATATTCTTCCGAAGAAATTTTCTTAAATAGTAAACATTCAATTAGAGACTCATTAATAACCTTTATTTGCAAAAACAATCAAAAACTCTGCAGAAAGGAAAATGTACAGTTTAAGAAGGGGTTACCTCCTTATGAAAAGAATTTCTTCAAGATAAGCCCATTTACAGGAAGAGATTCTCTCTTACCTGTTAGGTCTTGGAGTATGAATGTATTTGAGCCTATCTTTTCAACGAACTGAAATGGTCCAAGCCACATTTTCTGAAACTTGGTATGTTTACCTTTTTCTTCATGTGCTTTATCCCATTTCAGAACAAGATCACCAATTGACAAAATTTTTGAGCCGGTAGAACTTGCATCAAAAGAAGATTTTATAAGCTGTTGATGTTTTTCATGAATAATTTTTTCTTTATCTCTATCTTCTTCAAGTTTAAGGATTTGATCATATCTCAATTGAATGGATGAAGAAGGATTTTCTTCAATAAATTGCACTAGGGCTAATGATGGAAGAGTTAAATTTGATGGTATCACAGCTTCTTTTCCATAAACTAAATTGAAAGGTGAAGTCCCTATTGAAGCTTTTTTAGTGATACGATCAGCCCATAATGCAAAGATTAAAGATTTGTGCCAATTCTTTTGATTTTGATCAATGGTCCTTTTAATGATTTTGATAAGGTTTTTGTTAGTGGATTTAGCCAAACCATTACCTTGTGGATAATAATTTGCTGAATATTTTAATTTAAAACCTCTTTTGACTGCAAATTCCATTAAACTATTTCCAAAGAAGTAAGATGCATTATCAAAGACTAGAGCGTTAGGTACACCAACCCTGGTTATGATGAATTGATCTATGAAATCAATAATTGCATCAGAATTGGCTACCTTCAACGGGATTGCTTCTACCCATTTTGTAAAGTAATCAGTTGCAGTAAGGATGTACTTGTGCTGTTTGGAAGAATGAGGTATTATCTCACCAATAATGTCAAGCCCCCATTGTTCGAATGGTTGCTCAATAGTTACTGGTTGCAAAGGAAACGCTGGCTTCCTTTGTCTTCCACTTGCAGTTTGACAAATTTGGCACTTCCTTACATAATCATGCGTATCTTTAAAAAGGGTACGCCAATAATAACCAGCACGAATTATTTTGTGAGCTGTGGTATCACCTCCAAAATGACCTCCCGCTGGTCCATCATGCAATTCCTGCAAAACCTTTTCAGCTTCAGTCTTTTCAAGACATCTTAATAAAATTGAATCATAATTTTTTCTAAATAACACATTATCAATAATCTCATATTTAATAGCCTTTAACCTTAAAGCACGTTTACTCTTATAACTGAGATTAGAAGGAGCATACCCATTTTTCAAGTAATAGATAAGATCAGCATACTGAGATCCGGAATCTGTAACATTTATCTGACTTACTTGAATATCTTGATTTGACTCTTGATTTTCTGGTATGTTATGAGCTCCTGCCAATAATCTGCAAAAACCTTGTCCTCTAACAATCTTAGCTGGTTTAATATCAATATCATATTCTTGCAAGGTTGTTGCCCAGTTAGCTCTCTTTTCTCCTACTTCTTTTTGAATTAATAATTGCCTCACTGCAGAGAATGGGACAATGATTTTTGTATGTGTTTTCAAGAGAAAAGGTCTGAAATATTTGATTGATTTAAACACAGCAAAGGCTTTTTTTTCAACATCAGAATAATTAAGCTCAACTCCTTGCAAATTTGAGCTAAAGAAAGAAATTGGTGCCTCAAATTTCTGATCATTGAGCTGTGTTAAAACAGCTGCATAAGATGTTTCGGTAGCCATAGTATACAAAGTAAAATCTTTAGAAAAATCTGGGATATTCAATGTTGGTGCATTAATGATCGCTTGTTTGATTGTCTCAAAGGCTTCTTTCTCTTTATGCCCCCGTTTGAATACTGAATTCTTCTTGATCATATTTTGCATAGGTAAAACAATTAAAGAAAAATCAGGAATGAATCTTTTAACAAAATTGATCTATCCAAGAAATGATTGCATGGATTTTTTGTTATGAGGTAAAGAAATATCAGAAATTTCTTTCACTCTATCCGGATCAATATATATACGATCTTTTGACACAACAAATCCTAAGAGTTTTCCTTCATCCAAAGCAAAGAAAGATTTCTTTGGATTTAAGGAAATACCAAACCTTCTACATCTTTCAAATATTTGTTTTAGATCATGTAGATGATTGTTTCTCTTTTTTGAAAATACTGTTATATCATCAAGATAAACAACCACTGATTTATTGATCAGACCTTTAAATGCTATGTCCATGGCTCTTTGGAAAGTTGCTCCTGCATTTATTAGACCAAAAGGCATTTTCTGATAAGCATAAGTTCCCCATTTCGTTCTGAAAGTTGTTTTCAATCTGTCATCTGGATGAACTAAAACTTGATTATAGCCCGAAAATCCATCAAGAAAGGACATAAGTTCAGAACCAGCTACCTTTTGAAGTATCTGTTCCATGGTTGGCAATGGGAAATTGTCTTTTAAACATGCCTTGTTTAAGTTTCTAAAATCAATACAAATTCTTATATCACCATTCTTCTTCCTTACAGGTACCATATTGGAAACCCAATTGGAGTGCCTGACAAGAAAAATTATTTTGGCTTTTAAGAGTTTATTAAGTTCTGATTTGATTTGACTTTCGAGATTTGGATGAATCTTTCTCAACTTCTGTTGAACAGGTTTAATATCAGGAAGCATTGGAATTGTGTGTTGAATAACCGAAGTATCATACGTTTTTAAATCATCATAATTCCAAGAAAAAACGTTTTTATATCTATTCAATAGTTTAATGAAAGCATTCCTTTCCTCTGGTGTTAAATTGAGTCCTAAATTAACGTTTTGAGATTTAGAATCAGAACCAAGATTTACTAATTCAAACTTCAAAGTGGAACTTTGAAGTTTAGCATTAGTTACTTTCTTGAATCTGTCTTTAATGTCATATAAATCCTCTAATTTAACAACAGATTTCGGAATGGGATTTTCATTACCTTTTGAGGCAATTTGAAAATCATGATCATCTTCGTCAATAATTTGCTCATCATATGATTTCTCTGAAGTCATGAAATTTAAAATATCTTGATCATGATATAATACTCTCCAATTTGTAACATTATCTGAGACATATGGACGAAAAATCAATTCTACAGAAAACCTATCAGGACTGCAATCTTCAGCAGGGAGGAGTTTAGATGCAACATTAGCTAACAAGTCAGCTGATGTATTTTGATTCCTAGGAATAGGAGAAATATTGAATGCTAAAAAATGAGTGGTAAGATCTTGTACTAAGGTTTGATAGTGTTTAAGATGTCCTGAAAGGAAATGAATAGTATTCCTAACTTGTTTTATGACAATTTCGGAATCACCAAAGACTTTCAAGTATTTAACATCTAACCCTATAGCTTTATAAAGTCCTTGAACCAAAGCTACATATTCTGCAGTATTGTTCGTACACTCAAATTCTAACCTACATGACAGCATGGTTTTCTCTCCATATGGATCAATTAAGATGCATCCTGCTCCAGCTCCATCACTAGACTTTGATCCATCAAAATATAACAACCAAAATAAGGATTTATCTATTGGCTTATCTACAATTACATCATAAATATTTACAATTCTAGAAGGATCGGATTGTGAAAAATTTTCTATTTGAGAAACAAAAGTATTTACAAAAAAAGGTGATTGAGGTGCTTCGAAGTTTCCAAGAAATGATTCAGCAGAATAACCTCCAAAAATATTGTTGTTGAATGCCACAAGCTCATTAGGTTGTTCGAATTCAGTGACAGTGTGCGTCATATGTTTTTCTCGTTCAACTTTGATTTGATTTGGTTTCCCTTTGTAGAGAATCCACATATGTGAATAATCAGTTGAGATATAACCATTAAGCTTTGCAGACCAGTCCCTGCTTAAAATTAATCCATAGAATTTAGGAATATCTGCAATCAAAATATCAATTCTTTGGACAATCCTAGGATCGGAGGCTAATCTGATAGTAACTGAATTGATTTCTCCTACAACTTGAACTTTAGAGCGATCCAATTGAACAATATGAACTGCCGATTTCTGTGGTTCGATATTCAATTTGGCACAAACAGAAGTAGGCATTATATTAGAGGATGCTCCAGAATCAATCAAACAATTATGCAGATTCTTATATTACATTTCATAATTCAAAAGAAAAGGAGGATTTTGAGAATTTGACTTCTCTCCAATGAGCATTGTATCAGTAGCATCTACCTTATCTGGTGGCTTACCAGCTCCTATAGCTGCTTTTGCAACTACACCACTTGGTAAAGAAGCAATTGGTGTAGCGTTCAATTCTTTCAATAGCAACTTCTGCTGGTGTTTTAGTTTGCTGAATTCATGTAAGGAAATGTTGGCTTTAATCTTTTTCATGTCTTCAACAATGTTATACTCCATAGGATCTCACACCACTAAAGTCTTTGTTGTCGATGTGGGAGGATTAGAAGAAGATGGTTGATTTTGAGTAGGTAATGGAGAAGCTTTCTTTGCAGGGGATTTGTCTTTGGTACTTCGAGTTGTAATTTTCTTTTTAGGAGATGTTTGTACAGGCTCTGATGTAGATTTACTCCTAGTACTTACAGGCATAGCTTCCTCACTATCAGAATTAGGGAGAATAAAATCCCACATTCCATGCAATTCAGCTATTTCTTCATTCTCATCTTCCTCATCTGATACTAGAGATGTATCTTCTTCTTTTTCCTCTTCTTCTGATTCTGCATTAGAAATTGCATTAGGAGGTTTAGATTCAACTTGGTTTCTTCTGAAATTTCGGAATGGTTTTTTAGTAGAAGTTTCAACTACTTGTTTTTTAATTTCAACCATTTCATTTGACATGGTTTTAAGGACTTTCTGTAAACCTTCCATGTCGTATGGGTTTTTGGCCTTTTTCTTTGAATCATCTTTGAAGCTGACTTTCTTTGATTTCCTTTCCTCAATAGCATTTTTCTTTTCTAGAGAAATAATTCGTTTTTCTACTGCAATAGCCTCTTTCATATTCTTAGCTAATGTAGGCTTTGCAGCTCTATCTACAAAAATTGCTATGTTTGAGGGTAAGGCAGTTATGTACCATTCACTTCTGACTTATTCATTAGGCCTTGAATCTGTGTGAATTTTGTTCAAAAGTTTGTTGAATCTAGCGTTGAATTCTTTAATGGGTTCCTTGGGTTCTGCTTTCAAATTTGAGAGATCGTTGATTAAAGTAGCTATTGGTCTGTCATCTCCAAATTTGGTTAAAAAATGATCTGCAAAAATGGCCCAACTTGTTATGGATCCTGAAGGTAATGAAAAGTACCATGATCCTGCTGCTTCTTGAAGAGTATAAGGGAATAGTATGACTACAACATCTTCATGTGTGACTCCATTCAAATTTATAGCCAGCATAAAATTATTGATATGTTCTTTAGCTTGAATGTTAAGATCTCGACTAAATTTTGGAAGCCATTTTCCAGGATTGTCTGGTAAATCATGTAAAGGTGCAGCCATGTTGACTGCCCCTGGAGTAGCCCATGGTCTAGCCATTATTGGAAAAACTATTGGAGGAGTAGTAGAAACTGGTGGTGTTTGAATAGAAGTTGTTGGAATAGATGATGTTGAGATTGATGATGATTGAGCAGATGATGATTGAGGAGATGATGTGGAAACAACTGTACTTTGTTGAGTTGGGATTTCGGAAACAGGTAATTGAATATTAGATGTTGAAATTATATCACTAACTGATTCCGATTGAGTTTTTTTTGTCTTGACTCTACTAGGTAAAGGGAATTCTTTCGGAGAAATACCAAGTTTTTCACTTTGAAGCCTAGTAAGAGGTTTCGAAGAAACAAATTTCGAAGTTACACTACCTTCAGATATTTCAGACTCTTCTAGAGATAATGAGAATCCTTTCAATTTATGAATTAAATCTTGAACTTCAGGAGACTCAGGATTTTGATTGTATGAATGTTTTGAGATTTTGGTAGTGGGTGTATGAATATTCTTCGCAATTTCTTCTATAGGATTTTGTATTTCAGAAGAAATTGAAGAAGTTGATGAGGGTGTTTTTCTCTCAGAATGGCTTGTGGGTAAAGATTTACTTGCCATTCATATCTCATGCCCTCCTTCTAGCGCCAAAAATGTTGAAGCCTAGAAAATCTCTGCTTCAAACATTGGGGAAAACCACCCGGTCGGGACCTTAGGACAGCTCCTTTTTCGTTTGGTATGGTGGCTCCGACTGGATTTAAAGGACCAGTTTCCTTATAACTAAATGGGTTGGTGATGGGTTGATTTGGATGAGTGGAAATGGGACTAAATTGACTGAAATAAAACTATCTAATTTAAACTAAATACTGATAAAGAAATTCTAACACTAACCCGGGTAATTATATGTGAATACAACTTAAAATTGTTCCAATTTAACAATAACCATAAAAATGTATTATCATTTAAATTGAAATGTGCAAAAGCAAATAAAGATAAATCTGTTTAAGAAATTAAAAAGAGTTGTATTAGCATATCGCATTCATCATTGTATATCATCTATATATACTTATAAAAAAATAACGTTTCAATTATACTCAGAAATGATATATAAAAAGAAACGTTGTAAAAACCAAATATATATAAATGATAGCAAATTTTAAAGCGAATATCATAAGACAAAAGAAATCAACATTGAACAGATAGAAATACCTCATTCATCTTGAAGACTTTCAAATGAAATCTGATACTCTAATCCAGTAACTCTGATGCAAAATCAAATTCCAAGGTACAGAAATGCAACACTTCAAAGATAATTCCACATAAAAATCACCAGATGTGATCCTTTTAAAAATATATTAAGCCAATGGAGTACAGAAATGTAATCTCCAAGTCAAAAATATTAAGATCCAGGACCCCTCTCTAAATGCATGAGAAGGGTTTAAATACTACTTAGTTAAATCTAAAAATAGTCTATTACAAAAATTAAGGATTCGGTTTAATGACCGTCCTTTTCCTAGGCTAAAATACAGTAAAATTAAAACTAAATCTAACTATCTATGAACTTGAGCTTTAAACTTGCAGGCATCTAGCATAGTTTTGAGAAGATGTGGTTGACCGACTTCAGAATTCAACTGTCCTAAAAAGACAGAGTCGGCAAGTGTAGGCGCAATCTTCTCTGTAGAATTGATGATACAATTAAGCGCATTGTGCTGACTGTGTGGCTTCACTAAGTATGTCCAGTAAGAGTCCCAATTTAATCTTGTCAGCCCTTGAATTGATTTTTCTCTTTCTTCTGCTTTTTGCCTCCATTCCTTTTGCAGTTGATGTGCCTGTGGGAGATATCCTGGAACGGTTTCTAAAATCAAATTAGCGTTGTGTAAATTATCATTTACACAATCAGTAAGAGTGTTTGCCGCTGTAGCCGCCTCCTCTGCTGCCTTCTCTGCCCTTCTGATTTGTGCATCCCAGTTATTGAACAGTATTTCTTTATGGTTTTCATTAATAATGGGTGCACCAGCTTTTCTTCCTTCCTCTGTTTTTTGCCATACCAGATAATCATTGATATTTTCATTAATCAAATCATAATCATTTCGTAAATCTATGACATGATTTGTGATTTTATCGCTCTCTTGGCAAAAAGAATTCCATTGCAAGATTTTTTGGCATAAAACTTCCTCTTGTTGCAGTAGTTGATTGTTTAAAGAGATAGTTTCTAAAATGAATTCTGGAAGCTTAGGATCATCTTTGTGCTGATCTTGGATAATCTATATTTGTTTTTCTTTATCATCCAAGCTTTTTTGAAGTTGTCCTATTTGCATTTCTTGAAGTTGTTGTTGTAACTCTTCAAGTTTCAATTGTGCTTCCTTATTGGCCTGTACCCGTTGCAATTGCTGTTGTAGAACTTTTATCTGTTCTTCTTTTTCATTCAACAAAAGTTGTATCTCAAATGCTTTGTTAATTGTTGCAGAAGCATAAGCCCCTGTCATTTGAGATAACTTAGTAAGATTCTCAGAAGGCTCTGTGGAAGGATCCTTCCACAAGACATCTAGTTGTTCTGCTTCAGTAGCAATTGAACCTTCTAACTTTCTCTTTTTTTTCTATTTCTTCACTACTGCTTTGTATTTTGGGCTATAGAATACATCTAGAGGAGGAATGTCCTCTACATTAATTGCAATTTCAGAGGAGGGTGTGATTGGTATGTGCTCAATTACTGTGGCTGTGCTACTTATTCCTGTGCTCAAAACTTTGGTTGTTTGTACAGGGGTCTGTACATTCTGTCCTTCTACATTAATCAATTGGTTAAAGGTTTCCCATTCTTTGTCTAATTCAATGGTGACTGGCTGCTGCTGTACATTGGTTGGAGGAGGATTTGTTTTCTGAGAAGTCAAAATTTGCTGCTGAGGAATTTCTTTCGATTGCGCAGAATCTTTCACTGATTCTTCAATTTTATCTTCCTTTTCATTAGACTTATTGGAATGTTTAGAAGTCTCTCTATCAGATTTGGACTTAGATTTATCTGTACTCGAACTGCCGTTAAGACTAACACTAGGAGTTTGCTCCCTTGCGGGTTCTTAGCGTAGATTTTCCAAAGGAATAGGAGTTAGTCTTCTTTCTCTGTAAAGCTTGAATTCCTGGAATTCTTCTGGAGATAACTGCATTTGAGCTGAATTCAAAACCTCTTTAAATGAACTTCTTGTTTGGAACATATCATCAAAAAGATCCGGTTCCCCGGAAAATTCCCTCACTTTGATTGCATTGGTGAAATTCTTAACAATATTATTTGGGTCAAATAACCTTCTCGAAAATTTGAACAACTGTAGGCATGTAATGTTTCTTATCTCTTTGAATGCATGACCAACATCGAACAGTGAAAATGTTCCACAGTTTACGGGAAATTGTGGCCAAATGTCTTTTTTCTTCTCTTTTAATTCCTTTGTTATACCTCCTTGGCCACAGGTCTGATAAGCAATTTCCCGAGCTACAAGTCTATCTGGAACATATAGGGGTAAAACATGGGGGGAAGCAGAACTTCCAAAAACCCTAATATAAGTGAACAATTCTTCTCCAAAACATCTCGCGACGGGGAGAATGTCAACCTCTGTTTCTGGGGATAACCTTGGGGCATCCTTATTATGCAATGTTCTGTACAATGGCAGCATTACACCATGGCAAATTTGGTAAAAATGGGGGACAAACTTAGACTCCCATAGTTCCTTATGGTATACATGAATAGGCAAAGGATCGTGGATAGTCCATTGCCAACCCATCACAGGGAATTTAGAGACAAAACAGATAGCGTCCATGACATAAGCAGATAAATAAAAAGGCGGATAAATCCGCTGAGAAACATTTCGTTTGGACCGGTAGTGAAAAATAGCAGTGGTCAAATTATCAGATAAGATTTTGGCCCAATCTACAATTGTAGAATTAACGGCAGCATTCAACAAAGGGATCCATTCAGGCAAGATCATATTTATGTCAGGCTTTCCAAAAAGCCTGCATAACATGGCAGCAGCAAAACAATAAGGCGAGGTAAGTGAACCAGTACTGTACATACCTTGTTTGTTTTTCTTCAATGGCTCATCTCTTTTGGTCCACTCTTGTGTGCATTCTGACAAATTTGCATGTTCTTTGGCAAAATCTTCCGTGAATTGCTTATTATAAGTCGCCTGAGGTTCCGAAAACTTATACATCAACCTCACATCTTCCGTGGTGAATGACTCGATTAGCTCTTGAGATGGAGTTCTAAATTGCCTGTCTGAAATATCTGTGCTGTCTAGCACCCATTTCACCATGTCTGTATATGGGAGAATCCTAGGCCTTGCCGCTATCCTATACAGAAATGAGCAAGCTAGTTCTTTAAGAGTTGCCTCAGATGTATTACTAGAACCTGTTGTAGCCGCAACTTTCAATACCACAGTATTTTCTTCTTCCAGTAAATTATACATTCCTTCCCATGTGGTTATACCGGCATCCTTATTGCAAGCGGTGTCTGCATATAGTGAAGCCATTTCTCTATTTTCAGAATTCGAGCTCTTCTCCTTCTTACCCATAATGTTATGTGAAAGCTTTGTATAGACGTTTGCTCCTTCGTGCCTGCGTTTTACGAGTTAAATGAGAGTAATGACATGAGAAAGGTGATGAGATTTTTTTAAATGCGAAGGTAGATGAAATATATTATTTTAACGTGAAATGACTTTCAATCAAAACAAAATCTCATTTACCATTAATTGTCAATCCATTCATTTAATCCAATCATTAAAGCGCATAACAGATATTGATATATGGGAAGATTGTCTTTGAACAACGCGCCTTTATGAATCTGCGACATTGAGATCTGCGATTTGCTGCGCAATATCGCAATATCGCAATGTCGCAATATCGCAATATCGCAAAATGGAACCATCGCAATTTTATAAATAGCGCAAAAGCGCAGATTGTGAAATAGCGCAAAAGCGCACATCGCAAATCTCGCAAAAGCGCAAAATTGTAAATAGTGCAAAAGGTATTCGTTTAACATTTCTGTTTTCTGCGCTATGTGATCTGCAACCAATATGTTTATTGTATAGGCTTTTTGGGATCGCATTATCGCAAAATCACAAAATCGCATTTTTAGTTTTATAAAAGATATATACCATTTTGCGATGGATGCGCTATTTTGTTTAAAGAACAATTTTATTGTAATCTATCATAAACTTAAGTGTTTCTTAAGGTTCTTTCTAAGGGATTTCTCTAAGTTTATGATAGAATGTTTTATTTGAAAAGGAAAACAAATCCTAATTAATTTTTTAGATTTTTTAACTAAGGGTCCCCATTTATTTAGTATTATTACTAATATTAAATAAAAGGGGGGTTGTTGCTGGTCACAACAGAGTGTTAGGGAGTGTTAGAGAAACACAAGGGAGCACTATGTCACAATTCATGGAAATGAATGAATAAGAGTGTGTGACAAGGAGTGTCAACGAGTTCCAAGTGTGCTAAGGAGGAGTGACAAGGCATGCTTGGAAGTGCTAAGGAATTCTAAAAAAGAGTTTATTTTAAATCGATGATATCTCCCTCATCCGAGCTCTGAATTAATTTTCCATTTGGGTAGTTTTTTGCAAGGAATCCAAATATTCTATTTATTTTTATTTTATTTTATTTTATTTTTTTTATTTAAACCAAAATATTCAGATATTCTCTGCAAACTCGCCACCCAAAAAATTCCTGCTCTTATACCATGTAGAAAATATAACCAACGAGATTCAATATGATCTTGTAATGTGCTAAAACAAGATATTGAATCCTTCCTACAATTTTCGAAAACAAAAAACGATTGCACAATCACATATAATTAAGAGAAATAAATTATCAATCGCAAAACACAAGATGTATCTAGGGAAAGAAACTTCCCAAAATAACTCAATCTCTATTGTGTATTAAGTCAAGGAATCATGAAACAATACAATGCTTAATCTCTCATGAGATTCTCTAACACTTTTCCAATCGTCTCCCGCTGATCTAGGAAAAATCGGTCTAATACTTGGCCAATTCTTAGCCTTCCTTCAGCCTGCCTTACTCATGCAATTCCTAGGGAATTAGCTCCCTATTAATTAGGAAAATAAGTCTTCCTTGATTACGAAATCCATCATGGCATCCCAATGACTTTATAATTTCACATGGGAATTTTTTTATAAATACAACTGATAGTTATGTTTCCTTTAACATTCTGTCTCAAATGGGTCCTCCTCGGAACTGACATGCATGTAGTTATTAATAGTGAATTATCAGTTATCTGATTGATCACTCATTGTGAATTAAATCTAATTTAATTCATTGGCCAACCTCTCACTAGCTCATCACTTAGTTAGAACTATTTAAACTGATTTTAATTCATTTAATTGAGTTAACTAATTCACACTTGCACCCCACTAATGCATCTACTACAATTGGACTCCAAAAATATTAGATTAATACCTCTACATGCCTCATATTAGACCCTCAACTTGAATTTCTTGAGCTATCTCAGTCATCATGACTTAGTTAACTGACACAAGTTGTTATGAGATGAAATTACAATTTATTGTCCAATTTATTTAAGGGAAAAATAAGTTAAACGCCCTGCATTCCTCACTCCCGGTGCATCAAAAATTCCTCACCAGTGTGGGTGCATTTTTTTTTGTCCTTTCTGGTTTCCAATTTCAAATTTTTTTTATTGAAAATTTCAACATTTAAGAATTTGATGTGGCCTTCACACAAATACACCATTGAAATCACATGCCCGGATTCTCATGAGAAACCTCTCTTAAGTGCGATCTACCATAAGAGAACCAACAATATGCCATCCTACTTCCTAGCTTGAACCAACCATTAAGGTATGCAACATTCTTGTGAACCCTCACATGATGATCTTCTCTTGGAGGATGATCATGGCATCCCTTTAGCAACCCTTACTCGGCCCTCTTACTCGACCTAATTTAGGACTACATCTCTCTTTTCCCCCTTGATCAAATGAGCTCCTTCTCACTTGATGTTCTTTCCTTCATCCTAAGGCCTCCTTAAATATTTTTTCATAAACCTCTTAGGAAACCTTAAGAACTTACGAGATTTATCCACTTAGACCTTAGGAAATATTAATTTTCCTTTTTAATTTTCTTTTAGTTTTTAAACCCCATCTTGGGTCCAAAATCCCTTTGCTTGGCTTCTTTTCCCACAAATCCTTTTGTGACCAAACTCTCAGAAACCCATTTCACTAGCCTTGTGAAGTACCTCCCAAGATTCATAATTCAACAACATAGTATAGTTGTAGTAACTGTAACTTGGTCAAGCTCTTGTAGTCAAGCGAGGGTTTGGTTGGGTTCCCAAGTTGCAAATTCAGTAAGGGTAGTTGTGAGGGCATGATAGCTAGGGAGGGTCAGGGCATGCCCATTAGGAATGAAAAGGCATGCTAACACAAGTTGGACAATGTCAATGCTTGTTGAAGAGTGTCAGGGAGTGTCGAGGCATATCAAGGGATAACTAGGTCAAAATGCATGGAAAGGAATGAATAAGACTGTGTGCCAGGGAGTGTCAACAAATTCAAGTTTGCTAAGGACGAAGTGTGTTAAGAGAAATTAAAAATAGAATTTATAGGAGGCAAGCCTACGGTTGTTATATGGGGCTCGACATAGCAGTTTTAGACAAAGGGAGATCACTTTGTGCTAGGCACAACATTGTTTTTCCTTTAGTTTTTTTTTTTTTTATATAAGAGATGTGTAACACTTTGGCTACATGCTCATGTTTTAAAATATTCTAGATAATTACATATTGTATATTTTTGTGTATAAGTTTTGGGGAACTCGACTTGTGTCAGATTATATCTTGTGTGTCTTGTGCATATTGTGGTTCTTCCAAACTCTCACTTAATGTTCTACTGTTTATATGAACTAAACATACATGTGAAATATTTCCTATGTAAGTTATGTTGCTTAGTTGTTTTATGGCCATGTCTAGAACATGTGATCCTTGTCTTGGTAACTAGTCAAGTGGGACAAGTTGAGGTTGGACATGAGTGGCATAAGATGAGTTATAGGTAGTTCTTAGTTGAACAAGGCACCATCTACTTGTAGTAGGTGCAATTGGTCAAGTTTTTGCAGTTGAAGCAAGCCAATATTGTCACATGAAATGCAGTAGCCAAGGAATTGATTGGGTTCCCAAGTCGTGAAAAAATGTAAAGGCTAGCTGTGAGGACATGAGTGCCAAGGTGTGCTAGGGAATGCTAAGATGTTTTAGATAGTGCGAAGGCATGTCAAACATGCTAAGATGTGCCAAGTGATAAGGCATGCCAAGATGTGAAGGGGTGTGTCAATGCGTGCCAGGGAATGTCAAGGAACCAAAAGGGAGAAACAAGTTAAAATACAAGGAAATGAACACATAAGAGGGTTAATAAGTCATCAATTTACCTTTTCCAAGAGGAGAATGCTAGGCACACGAACACTACGTGCCAATATGTGCCAAGTGCCAAGTCTTCCTTTGTTGCTTCTCATCTACTTTCCAACAGTTGATCTCAAATAAATTTAATATTAAACCATGCCAAATTATAACAAGCCATGTCAAAGTATTCAATACATGCTAAGAATTTCCAAGCGCCAACACGTGCCATGTGCCAATATGTGTCAGGGAGTGTTATGCATGCTATGAAGTGGAATAGCATGTTGAAGGGTGCTAAGGTGTGCTAGAGAGTGATAATGCATGTTGAGGAGTGTTAAGGAGTACTAGGACAAAACATGAAGGGAGCGCTAGGCTAATTCATGGAATTTAATGAATATAAGGAAAGTGTGCCAGGGACTAGTGTTAATGAGTGCTAGTTATCATGCCAAGGAGGGAGTAACAAGGTATGATAACGATTGGTAAGGCATGCTAGGAAATATCAAGGCATGTCAAGAAGTCTCAAAGTGTGCTTGGGAGTTCCAAGGTGTGCTAATTATATGTTGCAAATAGTGACAAGATATGCCAATACATGCCAGGTGCTAAGGATGTGCAGGGTGCCACAATATGTCAATATGTGTCAAGAAGTTTCAAGGAAACAAAAGGAAGAACCAATAAGAGGGTTAATAAGTTAGGACTTTATATTTTTCAAAAGGGGAATGCTAGCCACACTAATAATAGGTACCAATACATGCCAAGTGGCATTGTGTGCCAAGTGCTAATGTATGTCAATGAATTCAACCAAGGTGTTCCATGGCATGCTAGGGACTACATGCATGCCAATACATGCTAGGAGAGTTCTATGTTGTGCTAGCGCATGTCACCATGTGTTTGGGCATCAATGTCATGACAAGATGTTATAGGTACAAATATGTTCCAAGACATTCGAGGTGCTAAGAAATGTTAGTGTGTGCCAAAGAATTAATTTAAGACATGCCTGGATTGTTGAGGAGTGTTAGGTCTTTCTCATTAATAGAATTGACAGACCTTGATTATGTATTAGATAATATATTTCCTACACACACTAGTGGGAATTTATCTAAAGGGAATTTCTATATAATAAACTTAATAGATATGAATCATGTGTTGACTCATAGGAAAATCCTACTCGACTAGTCATTACTTGAGGGAAATGATACACACTAATTACTTATTAAAAAATTGACTAACTCTAACCACTATGGCCTTGGACATATTATAAAAAAATACTCCGCAATAATGGTATTAAATCATTATCTTTTGACAAAAAATATATTGAAAAGCACATAACATCATAAAAAACTCATTGGAATGATAAATGGCTATGAACATTTTTTGACTGTCACCAAAAGTAACAAAAATAGCATGGGTGAGGGTCATTAAAAGTTCGTCACTAGAAGTGTCGCCAAAGAGAGAATTATTGATGGACCTTTAACAACCCTCACCAAAAGTGTCATTGAAAATGGCTTTGGTGACGGACCTTAAAGGACCATCACTATATACACTTACAACGTCACTTTTTTAAGGACCGTCACCATGTGTGACATTGGTGACAGACCTTAAAGGTCTGTCACAAGCATGACCCTCACCAATGTCCTTTTTTTCTTGTACTGGGGTGAGCTCCTTAATCATTTGTTGTGTTGTGGTTATTTTTATGGTGTAATTTTTTGTTGTTTATGCATATTTTGGAGCTTATTTTCCTGCTTTATGTGTCTAAAAATTAACATAAAATCTCTCAAAAATCAATTTTAACACTTGAAATTTACAAATCCTCAAGAAGATTTACATTAAGATCTCATACATATCAATTTTGGTATCAGAGCTTTGGTTTTCTTTGCTATTGTGAGGATTTAATTGATTGCAAGTGTATGTGATGCTTACAAGGTCGAAGCTCAAGAAGGAAAGAAGAAATCTTGTGGTTGGAAGTCCTCAAGTTAGGTCAAGGACAAGGAGAGAAAATTTGCCACAATCTCCACCACAAATTCTTCCTCAAATTGCAGTTGAAGCTTCAGCAAGCATGTCTCATGAAGAAGGAGCTCATAATATGTCAGATGAAGAAAATAATTTTAGAAAATATTTCTTTGAAATGAATGAAATGGCGAAGGTTCTCTATGAAGAGAGAAATTCAATATTGCAGGGTGAAAGTTCCAAGCCTTCAAAAGGAGAGGGTTATTTTGGAGGAAAAGGAGGAGATGATGACAAGCCTTCAAAAGAAAATGGTGAAAAACAACCCTCTTCTCCACCATCATCTTTAGCTCCATCCTAACCTTCATCTTCTTCCTCTTCCAAAACCATTGTTACTCGAACACCTCCACATACCCCAAGGGTGCATGGTAAAACTCCCTTATTAAAACTTGATATCAAATTTGAACTGCCTATATATAATGGTGAAGTGAATGCTGAAAAGACTTGATAATTGGGTTCATATCCTTGAATTATATTGCAGGATACGAAACATCAAAGATGATGAAACAAATATTAAATTGGCTTCATTGAGGTTCGAAAGTGTTGCTTTAATTTGGTGGGAAGAAAAAACACAAGAGGATATGAAAAAGCATGGTAATGTCTCCACCTCTTAGATAGACTTTATTGTTGCACTTAGAAGAAAATTTTATCCATTAGCTTATATGCAAAAGTCTATTATGGATTAGCATAATTTTAGAAAACTAAAGGGTCAAAGTGTGCAAAACTACACTCAAGAATTTATTAGGAGGTGTTTTATATTAGGTGTAGACTTGAATTCACAAGAAACTTGTTGAAATATATTGGGGGTTTATAGATTTATTTAAGACATACTATCCTTATGTTTAATCCTACCATTTTAGATGAGGTTTCTGTTCAGGCAACACAGCTTGAAGCAAGAGGGAAAATGATTTCACAAAAGGGTAGCAAGAAGCCATTCACAAATGGAGACAAGGGTAAGAGTAAGTTCAAAGGGAAAGGAAAGAAGAATGCATCTGCCAAGAAGGAAGGAGATAAATTAATTTGAAAAAATTGTTCCAAATAGGGTCATGATGAATCTCATTGTTTGAAGCTTCATCCTAAGATGAAACAAAATAATTTTAACAACAAAGGGAAGAAAAAGATAGCGGAAACTACACAACATGACTTAGGCTCTGATTCAGGAGATGAAACAAATATCACATCAATGGGAATGAAAGGTAAGGACATATCAAGCACTAGATCTTCAATTTGTGCTAATGATACTCAAGATGAGAGCACTAGAATTGAACTTTTCCATATTCAGGCGATTTCAAAGCACACCAAAATTGATACACTCTTTGATAGCGGTTCAAAAGAAAATTTGATTTTTGAAGACTTAGTCAAGAAATTAAAATTAGAGACCATTCCTCATCCAAGATATTATCCTTTAGGTTTAATATGCAAGAATGCAAACTTACAAGTTAAGAGTAAATGCATATTTAAATTTGCAATTACAACAAACTTTCTTGACAAAGTTGAACTTGATGTATTTCCATTTGATATTTCTGAAATTGTTTTGGGAAGCCCATATTTGTATGATAGAAAAGCTATTTTTCATCACCATGAAAACAAGTATCACTTTTTCAAAGATTGTATAGAGTACATTGTTAGAGAAAATCGACAGAAACTAAATATTTCACTTGTAAATGCTAGACAAATGAAGAGAATCATTAACTGTAGCAAGAATTTTGTACTTTTAATGGTCAAGAAAAAGAATGATGTTGAGAATGAAGCTTTTCAAGGTTGGGATTGAATATTAAAATCTGATTTTTTTGAGGTCGTTAACCAATATGATGAGATGTTTTAGGAGCCAAAATAATTTCCTCCCAAGAGGGGAATCCAACATGAAAAACAATTGCAGCAAGATTGTCCTCTTCCTAACATTGGCATGTACAGGATGCCAGTGATGGAAAGTGCAGAAATTAAAAAGATAATTCAAGAGTTTTTGGACAAAGGGATCATCAGGCCAAGTACTTCACCATGAGGGTCACCTATTTTTTTGGTGCCAAAGAAGGATGGAACATGGAGCATGTGTGTGGAATTTCGTGCATTGAACAAAATTACGGTAAAGAACCATTACCCACTTCCTAGAATATATGATTTACGTGATCAATTGTAAGATGCAAATTATTTTAATAAGTTTGACTTAAGGAGTGGCTATCAAAAAATTATAATTTCTAAAGGTGACATATGGAAGACAACATTCAAAACAAAACAAGGTTTGTTTGAATGGCTAGTTATGCCTTTTGGTATTTGCAATGCTTGAGCTACCTTTATGTGTGTGATGAATGATGTATTGATGCCATTTCTAGATGAGTTTATGACATTCTACTTAGATGACATCTTGATTTTCAGTAAATATCGTGAAGAACACGTCATGCATGTCAAAAAGGTACTTTATGTATTGGAAAAAGAACAATTGTTTTTAAAGATGTCAAAGTGCGAGTTTGGAAAAAGTTCTTTAGTGTAATTGGGTCATATTGTTGGAGGAGGTGAATTGAAAATAGATCCCTCCAATTTTGATGTCATCTTGAATTCACCAAAGCCAAAAATACTTAATGAGGTATGAATATTTTTGGGAGCATCCCAATATTGGAGGAAGTTTATTGCTAACTTTTCTTCTATGGCAACTCCATTGCATGCATTGACAAGTGTGAAGCAGGTCTTCTAGTGGGGAGGTAAAAAACAAAAGGCATTTGATGCATTAATGGAAAATATCAGTTCAGCCCCAGTACTTGCACTTCCAGATTTGAGACAGTCATTTGAGATTCAGACTGATGCTAGTGATTACACCATGGGTGGAGTCCTCAGGCAACATGGTAAGCCCATCTGTTTTCATTCGAAAAATTTTAATGCTGCAGTGATTAATTATCCTACATATGACAAGGAGTTGTATGCATTGGTGAAAAGTGTAAAAAGTGGAAACATTACTTGACAGGTAAGGAAAAAAATCATTCACATTGATCATCAACCATTGCAATACTTGCAATCACAAACAAAGTTGCAGCAGTCAACTCACTTTCGATAAGTATAAGAAAGGTATCTATAATAAAGTTGATGGCATGCTTTCTAGGCCTATTGTTAGTGCTGCTTCTATTATTAAGCATAATTATGTTTTGCATGAGAGCTATGTTGAAAAATATTCTTTAGATAGTGATTTTCAAGATGTATATGAAAATTTAATTCAAGGGAACCAAGTAGAGGAATTGGATTATCACGTGCATGATAAATTGTTGTACCATCTGTTAGCATGGTTCTTTGCTAAGTCATGAGTCTATTTTAAATTTTTATTTTTTCGGGAAAGAACTTTGTAAATTTCAACAAAAATTGAACGCTACCGAAATTTGCGGTAGCATTTGTTTTAGCCCTTTTCAGAAAGTCTGTTTTAATTATGTTTGTGTCTGTTTTTCTTTAATCCGATGCTATCAGAAATTCTGGTAACTTCACCTATTTTTTAAAAAATAAAATAAAAGCACATCCGCTTTGTGTCAAGTCACGTGTTCTTGTTTTAAAATACGTTTTAAATCTTTTATCATGATTTAGGTCACGTGATAGGTAAGGTTTACAATCAGTAATGTTAAGTTTGAGTCATGGTTATACGTGTAGCATCTAGGTGTCAATCCGCAGTTAACACAGCCAGGCATTGTTCTATCATGTTTATCAATTGAGTCACCTCATTCATATGTCAAAGTACATGTTATGTGTTGGGACAAATCGTGGATCCATAGGTTTAATGTGATGACCGCTTAGTTGATCACGCATAAACGTTGCCGGAAATTTAGGCCAATAATCAAGATTCAGTGGAGGTGACTATCACATGGTACATGCTAGAGTCCATGATACTTACCATAATGAAAATATCTTGCATGGGAGGGTGAAACAATGTATATTTTTTAAACCACCTAGAAGGAAGGTGAATGAGATTTACTATTGATCAGATTTAGAAGGGAGGTTTTCAGTTTAGTTGCTAGTGAACGAGATTTACTAGTGAGAAGATTGAGAAGGGAGTCTTAGATTTCAGAGAATATCTCATAGAAGACACAACAACACCTATTAGGTGAGATATTCTAGCCTTGCCACCTATTAGATTTCAACATACAAGATTATTAATTACTGAAGATGACTAAAAGAGGAGGAAAGCTAAAATGAATTGAACCACAAGGAGTTTACCTGGTGGATACAAATTCGAATGTGAGAAGGTTGTTTGTTCAAGTAGGGTGGTATCCTCTGTGTTCATAACTAGGAATCTCTCACTTAGGAGTAGCTCAAGAGATTTTCCATTCTTTCAATGGACAGGAAGCAACCATTTATGGTCTTAGATTGCAAGTATCAACATATTCAATTGTTGAGGCATTCAACCTTCCACATGAAGGAGAAAAGTGTTTTAAAGGCCAAGTCATCACTAGAGGAGACCTCAATAGTTTCCTTAAATATGGACACAAAGATCCTCACTGGGCCAAGGGAATTCTCGGCAGTTACCTAAAAAATGAATGGGTTGAAGTTGTTAATCTCATCAAAATTTACCTCACCTGTGAGAGGAGGTATACTGTGGTTTTTCTTTATCCTATGATATTTATGTTGCATGTTGTAGGTATGAAGACCATCAATTTTCCATTCTTTCTACTAAAAATCTTGGCAAAGATGTCAGCCAGGCTTCAAACACACATAGCTACATCAGAAAACAACTTGTATCATTAAGATCTCATTAAAGTTTTGGTTGAAGAAGAAATAAGGAAAATAAATCAATCATGGGACCATTTTACATTTTATAGAGTAGACCAACTTGCACCTACACCAGATGTTCCATCTCAATCGTCTCCAGCTTCACAACAACATCCTCAGCCTACAAAAAGAACAGAGAGAAAGGCTAAGAAGGAGAATATCCATAAGAAGATTAAAGGAAAAAAATAAAAGTCTCCTTCAGCCAAGGTTGAGAGGAATTTGGATAAAGGAGAGAGCTCGTCAATTAATAAACCTAAATCCATGAAAATGGTGCCTCCCATTTCTCCTTTTCCTAATATTTATACCTGGGCTTGAAGAGGAAGGTATACAGCTGTAGAAAAATCCAAAGCACAGATGCTACAGGAAATTCTGGAAGCAGACATCCAACATAAAATGCAGAAAGAGTATCAACCCACTAATTCTGATGAACAACTCCTAAAATATTCATAGTATGAAATCAGTAGCAAAAGAAAGAAAGAGGAGACCAAACCTGTTGCTCGTACCAAAAAAATACACACTAGAGACAACAACAAGTTCAGGCTCAAATCTAAGGCTCTACATAATCTAAGTTTGTTGACAGAGTTCATTGCTGTAGAAGAAAAATCTGAAGGAATACAGACTAATGAGTCCATGAAGAAATAAAAAACAAAACCCCTTCAGATCAGCAAACAAAACCCTCAAAAAGAAGAAAAATTCAAAAGGGCTCAAAGGAGGAAAAGGCCACTGTCAAAGAAACAATCACAAGGACTACAAGATCAAAATCAATTGTTGACAACAAATAAAACTTGGATAAGCTTGCTGAAGCTGTAGCCCATATGAAACACAGGTAAAAAGGTTTCCTAATAAAACACCTTTTTGCTTATCAAGTGCAATTTTGAACAATAGCTCAAATTTCAAAATGTATAAGTATGAATAGTTTTTTCAAGTGTTTGTTGTGCATTTTTTAAAAAGAAATAGATCAATACCAGAAATTATGGTAGCATTACATTTTTTGCGAAGTTACAGGTTTTTACTGGAATTTCCGGTAGCTCCTGTTTTAAATTATTTTTGACAACCGTAAGCAAAATTTTCGTGCCAGTTCAGGAGATATAAGGACTCATAACGAAATGGATATAACAAGTGATGGTGATAAGTCGTTATGAGTTTGTTTAAGGTCATATTTAATGAAGACACATGGTTATTTAAGAACCAAAGTCATGAGGAGACAAATCAACAGAAAAAGGGGCAACATGTCAACATACTCAGTAATCCAGTCCAAATTCTCTTATCTTCTCTCATCTACATCTGTCCATTCATTTAGATTTCGATGGGATATAGTTTTGAATGTCCTAGAACACCTATGTAATGTTAGGAATAATGGTTCCTTATTTTTAGGAAAGATGGATTTGGCGCCTCTCTTTCTATATATACCATTTTTAAATACCATTTCAGGGTTGGATGTTGATCCAATTGAAGACTTAATATAATAAAGAAACTCCTTTTTGCACTTCATGCTGGAGGATGTTGTGATTCAAGTACTATATAATGTATGGTGTGTTTCTCTCGTTGTTTATTTCTTATGATTTATGAGTTGCAACAACTATTAAGGTGTGAGTAAGAAACTTTTAGAGGATCTAATAGTAAGCTATTTTCTGTTTAGTTTCCTACAAGTCATATAAATGTTCTGTAGAACATGTTAGTGAAGGTTTCATGAAATATTGATGAAATAATTTATGCATATACTCTACTTTCTAAATGTTGTTTACTTTACATAACACAGAGTTTGTGTAAGGAGGCATCATTATGTTGGAAATATTGTCATTAATGGCAAAGTAGCACAAAGGAGCAACACCACAATTATCATTAAGGCAAAGGAGCAGAGAAGCAACAAAAATAAGGCAAAGGAGCAGGTCAAACAATGATGCAATGAGAATGCAAAAAGGAGGCAAGGAGCAACAATGTGCAACGAAGAGGCAAAGGAGTAAGGCAAAGGAGCAACATTAGAAGTATAATCTAAAGCATAGAGAAGCAACAAAGAGGCATGGAGAAGCTTTAGAGTTATTACTTATGGAAAAGGAGCATAAAGGAGCAGCATTAGAATTATCATTGAGAACAAAGGAGCAGATCAGGATCAACTGGAGTATAAAGGAGAAATAAGGAAAAGAAGGCAAGATTTAAGTGGAGAAGCATAAAAGAGAGGCATAGGAGAAACAAACATTAAAAGAAAGATAAAGGAGTAGCATTAGAATCTTTATCAAGGAGAAAAGGCAACAAAGGAGAAAAGGCAGCAAAGGAGAAAAGGAAACAAAGGAGCAAAGGTAGCAAAAGATAAAATTCAGTTAAGGTGGCAAAGGCAGCATGGTGGGTCAATTCGTGAACGTGGGAAGAGTCGTGAACAAGCAGTCGAGTCATGATATTTAGAAAATCTCAAGAGTCAGACTTGTTTTGCGTTCAGAATAGTGCATGAGGGCACGTGTGGTTCAATGGTTCAAGTCCGCAAATGGAGAAAATTGTGAACGCACGGGTCAAGTTGGAAAACTGGAGTGAAGCAGAAATGGACGGTCGTGATCAAGTCATAGAAATGACAGTGAGAAAGTGGATGCATCAGATTACGTCGCATTGGCCAGAAGACGATTAGCGCACATAGCCATCGACAATTACTATGTTTACATTTTAAGACTTCGCACGGTAAGTGATTTAAGTCACGATGAGATAAATATGGGAGGTGACAATGTGATGCGAAGTATATCGCACATCGCATGTGATAAGGTTTAGCGGTGATCACATAAATTGGAAATTAGTAAAGTTGCGAAGTGCGGGAGATGACATGGCAAGATGACATGGCAGTGACGTAGCGATAATGTGGAAGTGATGTGGAGATGATGTGGTAGTGACATGGCGATGACATGGTAGTGATGTGGCAATGACATGGTAGTGATGTGGAAATGTGACATGGCACGATGATGTAGAGATGATGTGGACCTGGCCCGCATATCACACATCACAAGCCCAGGAGGATAAGCACTTAAGGATCGTGTTGAAATGCCGAAGTGTGAAGTGCGATAAAGAGGACGGACGCGATGCAGCAACGATGAAGTTTAAAGGATTTCATATCTAGATGTAAGGCCTCTTTGTTAAGAAATCGCATCAGAGAATGGAAGAGATGAATATAACGTAGAACCACGCCGAAAAACGCTGCAATGCGATAAAGGAGGTCAGATGCGATTTCATTGAAAATTTCAATTGTAATACATTTCATATCCAGGGTTATCTATGGATACACATATTTACAAAGAAGTAAAGCTGAACGGAGATTTGACTCGGGTGTACAAAAAGGAAATATTGAACACAAGAAAAGACTCGGGTAAGTAATAAGACCTGACACTCGTGTAGAACAGTGGTTGATGTGGTTACACAAGTTTATAAAGAAAATTATGAACGCAAGAGTAGACACAGGAGAAAAATACCCGACACTTGTGCAGAGGTGTTATGCGGCTGCGGCTGTTTATCAAAAAAAAGTTTGAACGCGGAGGCAGACTCGGGTAAGTGATCTGACACAGAGTGAAGAGCAGAGAAAGCTGAACGTTGCGGCTATGAGGAGATAGGCACCATGGGTCGATTCGAGCTCAAAAAAACTATGGGAAGAGAATATTGAACACTGCAGTTAATAGATATAATAGGCAGAGTTGGGAAAAAGTTTGTGATGTTACATTGTTGGAAACATGCCAGCTGGGTTGAGTCATGAAAAATGCATTTGTGCAGAATAGTTATTATATAAATGTGGAAATAGAAAAGACAGTGACATCAGCAGAAAGGAAAAATGCACAACAAGCCAAGAGCTGAAAGGGATGAGTGAAATATTCTTGTTATAACTGTAAATGTAAATTCATTGATTATTTTTTATTGTTTTTGATGCAAAGGCAAGTCTCTGTAGGCATAGGAAAAATCCCATGAGTGCTGCAATGATTATTTCTGATGTAATAAACTAAACTGAAGAATAAGGAATTGAATGGGTGGAAGGGATAGGGTCAGGCATGTTCACTTCATATTCCCTATAGAATGCAAACAGTCAGGAGTTATCTATATAATATATGTAATATCAGTGTGCATAAAGAGTGAGAGAGCTGTAGAATGGATGTGAGCAGAAGAATGTAAGAGCTACAGAAGGTTGGAGAGTGAAAGAATTAGAGAGAGCTGATAGAAATGTTGTGCACATCAGGAACCGATATAAAGAAGATATAAAGTTGACGAGGCATCAGTGGAGAAGGAGTATAATAGAGATGACATCCAGGTAAATAAACATTCTAGTTGCATGTTGAGTGAGGGGATTGCAGTCTCCTTTCAAGTTGTAGCTTGATAAATATCCAATTGGAGCTAGTTGAGGTAGGAGCCTCTTATAGGTTGTAGCCTGCAGAAAATGCACGGGAGTTGGTGCTTCCATTTCAAGTTGTAGCTTGATAGATGTCTATTTGGAGCTGGTTGAGGTAGGAGCCTCCTGTGGCTTGTAGCCTATAGAAAATAGATGGGAGTTGGAGCTTCCTTGCAAGTTGTAGCTTGTAGAATTTGAGGTAGTAGCCTCCTGCAGGTTGGAGCCTACAGAAAATCATTTGTGAGAGGGAGTTGGAGCTTGCCTTTGCATCACAACAATAATAAGATGTGGTTTTCTCCCTTATGGGTTTCCACTTATATATGATGTCTATGTGCTTGATGATTATGTGTTGATGTGATGTTTTAATCTGCCTAATTACTTGATGTCCACACATTAAGTTTTTTGTTTCATTATGTATTAAGCTACTTATGAAATGATGGTGTAAATGAGTTGAATGAAAAGAATTTTAAATGTCCATGAATGTACTAAACTGATTTACCCCCCCCCCCCAACTCAATAACTAAGGTCTCATCAATTGGTATCAGAGAAAGTTCCTTTTGTGTAAGCCTAATAGCTTGAAGGAGATCTGGTTGAGTCATGGACTATCAAAATGTACCCATGTTGAGTACAAAAAACTTTGTTGAATGGAGAGATAAGTTTAAAATAGATTTAATGGCTTGTAGACCTGAGGTATGGAAGCTTGTATATGATGGTTACTACACAAAATCTCCCTCTTTGCAGGAACAAAAGTGGAATGCCAAGGAAAAATGTGTGATATATAACAGTATTCATAACAAGGATCTTGATTCAATAATGGATTTAACTTTTTCAAAAGGAATATGGAATAGATTTCATCTCATGCATGAAGGAGACACTAGTGGCTGCATCATCAAGAAGGAGAAGATAAACAAGAAGAAGAAGAAAAATTCCTTTCAAAAGGAAAAAGGTCAATCAAATGAGATACCTACTAGGGTGAATGGATGTGATGGCCATGAAGAAAGTACAGTTGAAGAAAAATCCAAACTTGACACATCCTTGACTGAAATAAAAAGATTGAAGAATGAAAACAAAGACCTTAAGACACTGGTGCAAATATGTGATGAGAGAGAATATGAAGATAAGGAAGAAATTGTTGTCTTGAAGGAACAACTAGAAGAATCAAGGAAAATAGAGGATATTCTAAAAATGGAAATAAAGGAGAAAAATCAGGAGTGTGAAAAGCTGGAAGAAGTGGTAAGCCTGAGGAATAAATCAAAGAAGGCCCAAAGGGAATTAAATATGAATATTCCACAAATGAAAATCTCTGAACTATTGGAAAAAATACTAAATGCTCAAATATCTCCTCTTATAAAGTTTTGGATAGGCTATGAAGGATAAAACAGTAAGTCCAAGGTTGAAGATAACAAGGGTATCACTTTTGTGAAAGCTGTAATAAAAGAAAATGATAACTCTAAGCAATATGAGATTATTGCAGCTAGAAGACTGATAGAAGAAAGGAGCAAGTTGTCTAAGCAGCTCGGAGATTAGATTACCTCCATGGAGAACTCAGAGAAGGCAAACATTGAAAGAGATGATGAAGCAGCCCAAAATAGATCCAAAGAAGTAGAAGCCAACAAGAACTTGATGTGTAATGCAACAAACAAAAACAAGCAGCAACATCAAGAGAAAAAGAATGAGAGGAAGAAGAAAATTGTTGAAAAAAGCTCAATTGTTCCTAAATATGAAGTGAACAATTTCATAATATCTCAAAGGAGGTTCTTTCCTCCTATGAAAAATATCACATGTTTCTCTTGTCATAAACCAAGACATATTGCAGCACATTGTAAGACAAGGCATATCAACTTTAACTAGCAAAAGATGCAGCAAATGAAAAGACCCCCTCAAGCAAGAAGATGGAAAAGACAATCTTTCACCAGGTACACTAATCATTTACATGGATATTGTTATTCATGTAATGAATTTGGATATAAATCCGTTGAATTTAATCTATGTTCAAAAAGGAGCACAAAATTTTATACATAAGCTCAGACGTACCTAGGTAAAATAATATGTTATGTGTGCCACAAGCTTGGACACAAATAAAATGACAACAAGCTACCATATACATTAAAGGACTCTAGACAGATGATGGAACCAAATCAAATCAGACCAAACTGGGAATAAAAAAGAAATGCAGACATTATGAGGAACCTGAACAAAGTATGGAAGAAGAAGAAAAAGGGGGAGCCAGTTACTTTAATGACATTATGAATCCATCATAGTCTCAGGGGGAGCTACTCTAGGAAGCAATGCAGATATATAGTCAGTGAAATACAAGAAGCAACATCCCAGGGGGAAAGCAGTTCATAAAAGGTCCCCATAAGAGTTGTCAAAGCAGAGCTTCTTGGAATAAGGACAACTAAAAGTTCAGAAAGGGAAAGGACAATTTCTTTGGTAGAGAACTATAGAGGAAGAAGGACACTTGAAGCATTCAATAGCCAACAGGTTGATGGAAGAAGAGAAAGCAGCAAGCAGCCATGGTGGTAAAGGGAACATCAATCATGAACGTGGAAACTAAGAGGATGAAAACACAATGTGTCTCACTGCAAGTATTGATAATGAAACAAATTATTTTAAGAAGGATGAATAAGAAAATGTTATTATCATCTTATCATTACAAATATCCATCCCAAGTGTTATTATTAGAGAAGTGGTATGATACAGGTCCTCATAATCAGAATATTATGGTATGCATCATGGTGGTGGTATTACAAAAATACATCAAGGAAGTAGTCCCAGTGTTATCAACATTATATAGTATGTGTGGATTAAGTTCTGGTTGCTCTGATTAGTGCAAAGTATCTTCTCATTGTAAATGCTAGAGAATTTCAAGCTACATTATTAAAGCAAGGAAAGGTCATTAAAAGTGCCAAAGGATCATTATCTTGTTTGCATTTGAAGTGTTATATTAAGCATTGAAGCAGTATCTATTCTTGGATATAATTGCATGCCTTCCTCAAGTCAGTACGGATATACTTTCAAAGCCTCTTTCTTAAGTCATCCATAAGCTTGTTGAAGTCTTCATGATGAAACTTCAAGTAACCAAATTGAAGATGTTTCTTGAAGAACATGGTAATAGAAAAATTGAAGTGTCTAAAGTATGATGGGTTAGTTGTGTTAATCTTACTATTGAAGGTCAAGAGTCTATTATTGATTCATCTGAAACTTACTTCAGCAGTTAGGAATAACTGATATTTCACCACTGCAGAGAGTTGATCATTGAACTACATACCCCCTTGTGTGATAAAGAAATGTATATAATTGATAGTAATATTGTCCAATGCACAAAATGTATCAAGCCTCGAAGGTTTTATGTTTAAATCTGTAACTTTTTAGTATTAAAGTCATTGGGCCTTTTAGATTGAAAGATATTGTCTAATATTAAAATAAAGTGTAAGCCCTATTTGGACTCATTGTTCACATCAACATCAAGGGATTTTGGCTTGGAGTGATTATATCTTCAGAAGTCTGGCACGTATCACCAATATCAAGTAGTGAGGGACAAAAGTACAGAACATTCTATGGTGACATGCCTTCCAGCATTCTCATGAGTTTAGGATAGCATCAATTTGTAGCATATGCATGTAATCTCTATGATTTTCAAAGTGTTACCTAAAAAATGTTCATATATCTTATGAAGTCTGTATTGTAGTCACAACGATGGCCTACTACACTCTTGTAATGTTGAAGTGCACATAAAACAATGCTTGTGTGTAACATAAAGCATCACCCACTGTGTATGCAGAATATCAGAAAGAAGTAATACAATGATGGAGTGTGTATGTTCATTTAATAACAAAAGACCTGAATGAAGGATGCTTTTACTTAACTCAAAGAGGAGCTGCTCTAGGAAGCACCCAAGCATTATTATTGAAGCAACATTGGTATTGGAGCAAGAATTACTGATGTGCTAAGCTTGCATTGAAGTTGGGCATGTTTTGTTTTGGAGATTATGTATATTGTTGATTTTTTTTGACGAAGTGAAATTACTGCATGGATTATCAATGGGTATCATATTATCTCATGGCCTTGGATGCATAGACACTTTTGGCATAAGTGTATACCACATAGATCAAATATATCAAGCTCTAACCATTAGTATTCCTTAAGCATGTGTTACACTTAAAAGGTATGTAACATAGGTATGTGAATGAATTTGAAAATCCCTTATAAGAAAGTATGAGCGGCTAGCCTATGAACCAAGTTCTGTGCAAAGACATCCTTGAATCTGCAACGAAATCACTGTGTAATCTGGTAGTAAAGGTGACCCGTGGCTGAAAAATATATATTGGCATCATCATATTTGAACAGATGTGTACTGCAGATGTGTATTACAGAAGAAGACATATTCCATCTACAATCTTCCTCAACAGATATGTATCTCAGATGAAGATCATAATATAGACTGAAGTGTATTTTGAGCAAACTTTATATGTCGTATGGAGCATTCTCAGTATTTTAGTATTACTCCAATGATGCATCTCTGATTATATAATTCTGGTATAGTTTTTTCTATGGAGTGTCCTTATCATCACTTTCAACATGATACAAATGTAAGGAGTCTCTGCTTTGGGATGGTATCAGCTTACTTTGTATATACATACAAGTTCAATGATTCCCAAAGTGTTCTCCCAACAATGCTTATACACCAAATGGAGCAGGAGTCCCAGCCAGGTATATGGACATAATGAAGAATGCTTATGAAAAACTCTAATAAGGCAATGATGGAAAATACACTGAAAAAGGTGTAACCATTTTCCATTGATGTCAAAGGGGGAGGAAAAGCAAGCAAAGGAAGATAGACACTTCTCAGAATGAAAGGGGGAGGAAGTGTTTCCATCAATGTAAAAGGGGGAGGAAGTGTTTCCATCAATGCCAAAGGGGGATACTGTTGGAAATATTGTCATTGATGGAAAAGGAGCACAAAGTAGCATCACCAGAATTATCATTAAGCCAAAGGAGCAGATCAGACAATGATGTAGTGAGAATGCAAAAAGGAGGCAAGGAGAAAAATTGTGCAGTGAAGAGGCAAAGGAGCAAGGAAAAGGAGCAGCATTAGAAGTATATTATAAAGAAGAGAGAAGCAACAAAGAGGCATGGAGAATATTTAGAGTTATTACTTATGGCAAAGGAGTAGAAAGGAGTAGCACCAGAATTATCATTGAGAACAAAGGATCAGATCAGGATCAACTGGAGTATAAAGGAGAAATAAGGCAAAGAACGCAAAAATTAAGTGGAGAAGCATAAAAGAGAGGTAGAGGAGAAATAAAGAGTAAAATAAAGACAGAGGAGAACCATTAGAATTTTTATCAAGGAGTGTTACACAGTAATTTGTCACTGTCCCTGCAATACCCATCTCGCACATTGGAGGGTCATTTCTGTGACCAATAAGCAGTGTCATGCCTTGCAAATACCATCATTACATCCCTTGCCATGAGGACAACATTCCCTTTGTTGACCATTTCCTGAGCAGACCACTAAAAACACCTATTTTTTCCTTGGCGCTGGTAGCTCGTTATGCCCTCACACCAATGAGGAAAATCAACACTGAGCTCACGCCAGTTGGCGCTCTGTCTCAGTGAGCTACCCGTGCCAATCTATTTATGGGATTTTTTTTAAAAATAGAGGCAAAGTTTCGATCACAACAACTTCATGGATGAGTCATAGGGAGTGGTTCGACTGAATAACCACAGCCTTCCTCCTTTGGCCTCTTGTTTCCACCTTATGGGGAAACCTCCCAAGGGATAAGGCCTCCCTTCCACTATTGTAGGGATCCCAACCTCCTCCCCTCCTCTATAAATATAGCCATCTTCCATTGATGTGCTAGCTGAATGGCTGAATAGTTGAACAGATAGCTGAAAAAGTTAGTATAGAGAAAATAAGCAATCATAGCTTCGCGAGAATAGTGCAGAGTGTGATTGTTTTGTGTGATTGGGAACATAGTGAGATCTTAGACCTTTGTGTGTGTGAGTGTTGCAAACGTGCTTGGATACAAACCTGCCCAAGGAGAGCCTCAACATCAAGGCTTGGTTGTAAACTCCCCTTGTCTTTATCATAATAAAATGCATCTAATGTTTATCTTCCATTCTTGTTTACATCTATAATGAGATTTCTAGCATTCCTTGATCAATTAGATAGGTTGTAATTTTTTTATGTTTGTCTTGGTTTTACGCTTGTCGTGTTGTCTTGACTATCTATACAAGTAATCGAACGTTGGCAACAGTGTGTGTCGAACTTGAGAAGAGTGACAGATCAAGAAGCTTCGACAGAAGATGACAACATAGCATCAGAACGAGGTAGGACATCTTCCTTTCTCTGAATTTCATTTACAATCTATGAAGGTGGATGTTAATATGTTCCCGTAGTTGCTAGACCCATCTTGGGGCTAGAGGGATCGCCTCTTCCGCAGAGGGGATTTACTTGGAAACCAATTGGCGACTCCGCTGGGGAGTTTCCTTTGAGTTTGTTGCTCTTTTAGGTCTTAGACATTCGATGGGTTTAGTCGAATGTCCATTTCCCTGTTTGTTTCTATGTTTTTCATCAATTACGATCTTTTAGTTTTTGCTTGAAGTGGTGAGACTAGTCTTGGTTGGGAGAAATTCTTTGTTTTTTCATGTTCAGGCATTGGTGCTTTTATTTTTCTGACAGTTGCCTCGATTGGCGCGAGTTTTCAGTTAGCAACCCGCGCCAATTGGCCATTGGTGCTAGTTGTCAGTGAGAAAGTCACGCCAGTTAGTGCTAGTTTCTCCCACCAAAGTCGTGCCAATTTCAGGGTGTATGAAAAATTGAGATTTTTTCCCTAAATCCTTCATTAGTGTGTCTTTCCCTTCCGGTATTTTTCTCTATATGATTTACTTGTTCTCTCCTATACTTTTTCACTTATGAGCATAGATTACATTGCTCTTTGTTCAACTGAAAATTCTTATTTCTTGATTGCTTGATGTAAAAGGGAATGAATGCCTTGTTTTGAGCTCATGCTTTGGAAGTCCTTTTTGTGCTTGACCTCATATGTCTTGTAGCCTTTTGAGGAGTTTCGTTACAAAGTGTTTAGAACAACGATGGCATTCTTAGTGTTTGTTGCATCTCTTTTGCATTCATCCTGTCATTAAAGAAATTTGCATTCATTTAGTTTTCGTCTCATAGTTTTCTTTTTGTTAAAATGCATTAGATCACATTGCATTGAAAAATATTTTTTGAGATTCATCACTGAACTTAGATTACATTGTTTAATGATTGAAAGCTAAAAATCACATCGAGTGCATTCTATTTCATTAAAAGCATGCATTAAGTAGATTCTCATTTCATCGAAAAATGCATTGAGTGCATTCTTATCATTTCAAAAGAAAAAGGAAATTGTGCATAGATTACAATTGCATAGTTTTCAAAAAAGAGGATTTTGCATAGATTACATTGCATAATTCGCATAATTGAATGTTTTAGATTACTTTTGGATAGTGAAATTCATCTAGTTTGTAAAAGTTTCGTTTTCAGTATTGTTATTTGTTGCATCATTGTTTGGAACTCTTCCCTTAACTAGATAACATTCATCGAATTGAAAGATTTATTTTCTCATATAACTTCATATATGAGATTGTCAGATGACATGCGGTAGGGCCTTGAAATTGAAACCTAATTGAAGATCAACTTTAAAATTCACTGAATTAACCTAAGGCAACATTGAAACTTAACACAATATTTAGTGGTCTAAGTTAGAGATGTGTTATGGCATCTTTAAGCCTAGTAGCTGTCACTCGCCATCTGGCTTCAGACAGCGCTAGTATGGACTTGTGCTCCCCGTACCATCGAGTATATAAAGGGAGACCCCTCTAGGTTGAAATCCTTTTATCCGTAGGAAGCCGAGTCTGCTGCCTTGTAACCGTGATACACCAAACACAACATTCATGGAGATTACCTGCACATATGTCAAGTCCTTGGTTGATTTCTCTTTCATTTTATAACCATGGTGTATATGGCAGTTCACGGGGACTTGGTACACCCTTTTACCTAGACTACCTGAGCAGTCATTTTTCGATCTTTTCTGACTCCATAAATTTGAAAAGATCATCGAGCACTTGTCCTTTCATGCTCATTTCCAACCTGAAAGTGATAGAGTCACCTTTTTCCTTTTTCTCGACGCTTAAAATATGAAATGGTAGAGTTTTGTTTCAATGTTTTAAAAAATTAACTACCTACGAAATATTCCTGGTTAAAATTAGTTTCCTTATGGTGTTGTTTTGAGTTGTTTCTGATGGCAACATTTCCGAAGTTCACTAACTCAGGAATCCCTTCTGAAGGGAATCCTGGTCCTTTTCCTACTTTTGGGAATGTTGGTGCTCCTTACATGGCAATGTTGTCCTGCCAAGTTTAACTGTTGGATTGCCTTTATGGTTATTTTTGACCTTGGTGGTCCCGAGTGTTCATTCCGCCGTACAACCATCTCCTCCACCAGAACAACATCATGTTGCTTCGAAGGTGGACCTCTCCCCTTCTTCACCTGTTTCTTCTTCCTCATCTTGTTCGCCTAGTGAAATTTTGGATTCCAGTAACCAGGTGGCTAAGAAGAAGAAGAAGAAGAAAAATAAGAATAAGTCAGATAAGCGAGATGCTAATGATGTAACTATTGCACTTAAGAATATTTCTCTTGCAGAACCATCCACGCTTCCACAGAAATTCAAATTCCCTTGCATGTTGTGCAAAGCTGACCACCTTCTTCGAGACTGCCCTGGCATTGCCAAGGTACTTGAAGTATGGTCTGACGGTCATCCACTGATGCCTTTGACTTTCGGAAGTCATGTTGGTAACACATCCTCGACTAGTGCTAATAAGATTCGTAAGAAACAGGGTAAGGTTACCAATCCTTGTAAGTTGTGTGAAGGGCATCATCCCATTCACCTTTGTCTATACATGGATGAAGCCAAGAGAGTGTTGGACAACCCTACTATTTCTGCACCTTGCCTTCCGGCTGGTTTCTAGAAGCTTTCTTCGAGTCCTCCACTAGTTGATTCAACGATTGGTCAAGAGTCATCCTTGGTCGATCCCGCTCCCCCGGAAATTCAAATTCAGGAATCCATTCCCGACCAATAATTGGACGTGGCATCAATCGACTTGATCCCGTCTATGGTTCATCAGGTCTTTTCCATCGAGAGTGAATCTCATCCCCCTCATGTTCTTCTTGTTTCATCAGATTCTTCGGACTTGGAGAAAGTTTCTTCTGTCCCTGTAGTTCAAGAAGTTTCTCCCCCTACTCCTGAGATGGAGATCGAGGAAGATGCTCCTCTTGCTTGGTAACACCGAGGGAAAACCATCTTAGTCCGATGGTACCCCCTCCAAGTAGTTTGGTCGCTTCCTTCGATTGGGGTCGATTCACAGGTTATCGCCTTCCTTCTTATGTGCCCTTTGAGATCACGGTACATGCCTCCCATCTGGTCATACCTAGCACCATTATAGATGAAGGTGCGTCTGTTAGTATTTTATCCTCAACTACTTGGCGAGATTTCGGTTCACCGCCGCTTGTGCCTGTTACGCAGAATCTGTTGGCGTTTAACAGAGGAACTAGTCAACCGTTAGGGATCCTTCCGAAGTTGCCTGTTACTTTGGGAGGGAAAACCGTCCATATGGACGTGATGGTTGTTCCAGGCCCCTTGGATTTCAATTTACTCTTGGGGCGTGACTATACTTATGTCATGGTTGCTCTTGTCTCTTCCCTCTTTCGTGTTATGTGTTTTCCACACCAAGGTCGGATTGTGACCATTGATAAGCTTTCATTCTTTGGTCCTAACATGACATCTGGTCCACCATCATCCCTTCCGGGTCTTTATCCGTCGGTTGTATTTTCCCCGCTGCAAGATAATTATGTGGCTACCTGTCCCATGCCCGCATTCAGTGATAGTGCTGTTGTGCATTAGGTGTTGGGGGCATTGGGTCTTGATTTCCGAGATGTTGTTCTCCCATCCGGTGTGGAACTCTTGGAAGCCATGACTTCTTATTCATCATGATGAAAGGTCATTGGAGCAGAGTACGTTTTCTTATATCAAGCTCCTTAAAAAATGAAAAAATCTCATCGGATCAAAGTTCGTTTTCTTATGTCAAGCTCCTTAAAAAATGAAACAAGGTCGTCGGAGCAGAGTTCATTTTCTTGTGTCAAGCTCCTTAAAAAATGAAACAAGCTCTTATGAGGATAGTTCTTTTAATGTGTCAACCTCGTTAAAACAATGAAACACGTTCTCGTTCAATTCGAGTCTTTGTTTAGATCTCATAAAATCCCAGTCGATTCTTTCCCTTAATCTCGTAATTTGAACCTTCACTCCATCTGCCTTTCATATGGATTGAAGCTTGGGGGGAATGTACCTCGAATTGAGTCACCATGCTGGGGGCATGCTTACTTTTTCAAGCATAGTTTGTTTCTGTTTCAAGCTTGTGTCAAAATGAAACCAACTTCAAGCAGAGTTTCCTGATTTCAAGCTTGTGTAAAAATGAAACCATTCCCATTTTACCTCTCTTGATTGCCAGTTTATCAGCCTGTTTTGCCATATGAGCCTTGGTTTTCTCATTCCATCATCTCTATCTGCTTGGCCAATCATATTCCTTCACTTGGTTGTTTTAACCATTCCTGAGGAACTGCTGCAATGAGTGGTCTTGTTAGCCAGCCTCTTGACTTTTATCATGTTCTGAGCAGTTCCACCATTATCGGAACCAGTTGCTACCCTTTATACCACTCGTTCCTCCAGGAGGAGTCAACTTTCAGCGCTTTTATGACTCTCTAAAATTGAAAATATTGTTGAGTCGCTTGTCGTTTTGAGCTCGTTAAATTGTCTGCAAAGCGATATCTACCCAGTATACATTCACCCCTTTTTGGGCTAGGATAGATTATTTACGAAAAAGGAATACCCTAGCTTATCGTGACTAGGAGGTTTTCTCGGACACAGTTTTCTACCTTTTCGGATCTGAGGGAGTATTTACGAAAAGGGACTGTTGGAGTTTTGTTTTTCACCTTATTTTCAAACTCTCTAAATATGAAAAGATGTCGAGTTCTTCCTTTGTCAGACTCGTTAAAACTGATGACATCAGACTTCATCGTTATGACGTTATTCGAGTTCCTCCTTCTCAGGGCTCGTAAAATGTACTAGGTTGGATTTTTCCGAAGGAAAAACTTATATGACAAGCATATGGTATCCTCTTCAAGCTTGTGTAAAAATAAAGAGGTACTCACTAGAAATGGTGGGGGAAAATGAAATTTTTTCGTCAGTTGTGTCGGCAGTATGTCACTGTTGAACATGACACTTGTCTGCAGTTCATGTCGGGTTGGGATATCTTCACTCTGTCACTTTTCCTCCATGGGTTTGGGAAATCCGTTTGCCTCTCATTCGATTACCAATTTTGTCAACATGACCTCTGATCTTATTTGAGTCAAATGCTACCAAATTTTAGAGTCATGTCGCCGATATGTTCAAGAGCAAATCCTTCTGCAGTTTGTACATTCCCTGATCCTCTGTTTCAGTCTTGATTCACACTCATATTACCTTCTCCGTTTCATGTCGATGATGTGGGATTAATTATGAACCTCATTCAATGGATCTCTTCCTGTCGACTTCAAATAATTATCTAGGAAGTTGATCTAGAGATTGCTTCTGGTACCTTAGAGCTTGCATGCCCTAATGGCAAGTTATTCGCATTCGACGACACGTTCACATCATTGGCCTTTGATCGGGTGATTTCACGGGTGTTCGACTCTAGCTCACTATTCACATTCCGTGGATTGTACTAGTAGTACCTTGAGAGCCATTGACATTATGGATGGTTTCTCTTGCACTTGTTAACAGGTCACATCATTGACCGGTAATCAAGTGATTTTCTAGCATGTTCGACTTCAATACATCTATTCACATGATGGAATTTGTACTTTGATCGGGTGGTGTTGGAGCACAAGACCTTGGGATTCGATCACAAAAGTCCAGGTTGCGAGGAGTGATGAGTCATTCATTATTATATACATGATTCCTTAGACGGATGTCTACGCCCATGCCGTGGATCTATTTCATATGATTCCTTCATTTGGATGGCTGCGTCCATGCCGAGGATCCATTCACATGATCCTTTTCTTGATGGATAGCTGCGACTATACCATGGATTCATGTATTTTCAACAGAGATTTCAGTTATGTATATGTATATATGCTTGATTTGGAGGTCTCCTGACAATAGCGTCTGGTTCCTTTCACGTAATTGTAAATCATTTCACCCCTCACTCATGTTCGTACTTCATACTTTAGGGGGCTTCTGTTACACAGTAATTTGTCACTGTCCCTACAATCCCCATCTCGCACATTGGAGGGTCATTTTTGTGACCAATAAGCAGTTTCATGCCTTGCAAATACCATCATTGCATCCCTTTCCATGAGGGCAACATTCCCTATGTTGACCATTTCCTGAGCAGACCACTAAAAACACTTGTTTTTTCCTTGGCACTGGTAGCTTGTTATGCCCTTGCGCCAATGAGGAAAATTAACACTGAGCCCATGCCAGTTAGCGCTCTTTCTCAGTGAGCTCCTCGCGCCAATCTGTTTATGGAAGTTTTTTAAAAAATAGAGGCAAATTTTCGATCACAACAACTTCGTGGATGAGTCACAGGGAGTGGTTTGACTGAATAACCACGACCTTCCTCCTTTGGCCTCTTGTTTCCACCTTATGGGGAAACCTCCCAAGAGATAAGGCCTCTCTTCCACTATTGTAGGGATCCCAACCTCCTCCTCTCCTCTATAAATATAGCCATCTTCCATTGATGTGCTAGCTGAATGGATGAATGGTTGAACATATAGTTGAAAAAGTTAGTATAGAGAAAAGAAGCAATCATAGCTTCGGAAGAATAGTGCAGAGTGTGATTTTTTTTTGTGATTGGGAACATAGTGAGATCTTATACCTTTGTGTGTGAGAGTGTTGCAAACGTGCTTGGATACAGACCTGTCGAAGGCGAGTCTCAACATCAAGGCTTGGTTGTAAACTCCCCTTGTCTTTATCATAATAAAATGCATCTGATGTTTATCTTCCATTCTTGTTTACATCTATAATGAGATTTCTAACATTCCTTGATCAATTAGATAGGTTGTAATTTTTTTATGTTTGTCTTGGTTTTATGCTTGTCGTGTTGTCTTAACTGTCTATACAAGTAATTGAACATTGGCAGCAGCATGTGTCGAACTTGAGAAGAGCGACAGATCAAGAAGCTTCGACAGAAGATGACAACATAGCATCAGAACGAGGTAGGACATCTTTCTTTCTCTGAATTTCATTTAAAATATAGGAAGGTAGATGTTAGTATGTTCCCGTAGTTGCTAGACCCATCCTAGGGCTAGAGGGATCGCCTCTGTCCGCAGAGGAGATTTACAAGGACAACAAGGAGCAAGGAAACAAAGGAGCAAAGGCAGTAAGGAGCAAAGGCAGCAAAGGAGAAAAGGAAGCAAAGGAGAAAAGGCAACAAAAAATAAAAGGTAGTTAAGGCAGCAAAGGCAACAAAGGAAGCAATGTGAGTCAATTCTTGAATATGGGCAGAGTCGTGAACGAGTGGATTGAGTCGTGCTATTCAGAAAATCTCAAGAGTCAGACTTGTTTTGCATTTTAAACAGTACACGAGGGTGTGTGTAGTTATATGGGTCAAGTTGGAAAATGGAAAAAATCGTGAACGCACGGGTCAAGTCGGAAAATTGGAGTGAAGCAGAAATGGACAGTCGTGATCAAGTCACAGAAATGACAGTGAGAGAATGGACGCACCGAATTACGTCGCATTGGCCAGAAGACGATTGCCGCACATCACAATTAGCAATTCTTATGTTTACATGTTAAACCTTCGCACGATAAGTGATTTAAGTTGCGATGTGATAAAGACGAGAGGTGGTGATGTGATGCGAAGTATATCTCACATCACATGCGATAAGGTTTAGCGGCAATCGTAGAATTTGGAAATTAGTAAAGTTGCGAAGTGTAGGAGATGACATGGCAGGATGACGTGGTAGTGACATTGCGATGACGTGGCAGTGACATGGAGATGATGTGGTAGTGACATGGCAATGATGTGGCAATGACATGGCGATGACGTAGCAGTGACATGGCGATGACGTGGTAGTGATGTGGTAAGGTGATGTGGCACGATGACGTAGAGATGATGTGGAACTGGCTCGCATAACGCACATCTCAAGCTCAGGAGGATAAGCGCTTAAGAATCATGTTGAAATGCCAAAGTGCGAAGCGAGATAAATAGGATGGCCGCGATGCAGGTCAATGTTGAAGTTTAAAGGATTTCAAATCCAGATGTAAGGCATTTTTGTTAAGAAATCACATCAGAGAATGGAAGAGCTGAATATAACATAGAACCACACCGAAAAATTCTGAAATGCGATAAAGGAGGTCGGATGTGATTTCATTCATAAGTTCCATTGTAATACATTTCATATCCAGGGTTCTTTGTGGATATGCCTGTTTACAAAGAAGTAAAGTTGAACGGAGAGTTGAATCGAGTGTACAAAAAGGAAAGCCTGAATGCAAGAAAAGACTCGGGTAAGTAATAAGACCCGACACTCATGTAGAACAGTGGTTGATGTGGTTACACCAATTTATAAAGAAAAGCCTGAATGCAGGAGTAGACTCGGGAGAAAAAGACCCGACACTCGTGCAGAGGTGTTATGCTGATGCAGCTATTTATCAAACAAAATTCTGAACACGGAGGCAGACTTGAGTAAGTAACCTGACACAGAGTGAAGAGTAGAGAAAGCTGAACGTTGCAGCTATGAGGAGATAGGCACCATGGGTCGAGTCAGGCTTAGAAAAACTGCGGGCAAAGAATATTGAACGCTGTGGTTAATAGATATAATAGGTAGAGTCGGTAAAAAGTCTGTGATGTTACATTGTTGGAAACGTGCCAGCTGGGTCAAGTTGGGAAAAATGCGTTTGTGCAGAATTGTTATGATATAATTGCAGAAACAGAAAATACTGTGACAACGCCAGAAAGGACAAATGCACAACAAGCTAAGAGTTGAAAGGGCTGAGTGAAATATACTTGTTGTAACTGTAAATGTAAATTCATTTCTTATTTTATATTGTTTGTGATGCAAAGGCAAGTCTCCGTAGGCATAGGAAAAACTCCATGAGTGTTGTAATGATTATTTGTGATGTAATAACCTGAAGTGAAGAATAAGGAATCGAATGGGTGGAAGGCATAGGGTCAGGCCTGTTCACTTCATATTCCTTGTAAAATGCAAACAAACATGAGTTATCTGTATAAGAGATAATTAGGGGAATTTTGAGGTCTAAAATGGGCCTCCTAAGGAAATTATAAAATAATAGTGGAAATAATAAAATAAGATTTGATTATATCATCAAATTTTAGAGGGAAAAAAGAAAAAACTACTTTTTCAACTCGTATTTTCAACTTATATCCCAGATTTTTTACTCAAATTTCGAGCGGGAGTACTCGTTGGATTCAAGATTTAATTCTTCATCCAATGAGTACCCATGTTGCATACTTTTGATGGCTCCTGCTACATGAAAAATGAGAAATACATGAAAAATGTGATTGCAATCATGTTTTTTTCATTTATTTCTCATTTTTCGTGTAGCAGGGTCCATCAAAAGTATGCAACATGGGTACTCCTTGGATGAGAAATTATTTTTTGCATAGAACGAGTAATCCCACTTGAAATTTGAGTAAAAAATTTGGGAGATAAGTTGAAAAAGCGAGTAGTCTTTAGTGCGACTTTTTGAAGGCTTTTACGGTGACTTTTTATGGTGTAATTTCTCTAAATTCCGGTAGGAATTTATTGAAAAGAGAAGTTTGATTGCTAAATTTGCACAATCGAAGTGCCCTAGAGATTTTTGAGGGTGTTGAATCCATATATAGAGTCAAAAAACCAATTTGAATAACAAAAACCAAAATTTTACCTCAAAATTTTTCACCGGATTCCGGCACCTGAAATTTCAAAAAGTTGCACTAAAGACAACTCCATTGAAAAAGTAGTTTTATTATTTTATTATTTTTTAATATTTTTACCCTTTTACTTAAAAAATGGTGAATCATCCCCCATGGTTGACATCATCATATTGAATCCTATTGGTTCTTATAAAGTTTATTTTGGTTGTACATTTTTCTTAGGAGGCCTATTTTAGACCTCAAAATTCCCATAATGTGTAATATCAGTGTGCATAAAGAGTGAGAGAGCTATAGAATGGATGTCAGCAGAAGAATGTAAGAGAGCTGTAGAAGGTTGGAGAGTGGAAGAATCAGAGAGAGTTGATAGAAATGTTGTGCAAATCAGAAACTGGTATGAAGCAGATATGAAGGCTGAAGTGGCAGCAGTGGAGAAGGAGTATAATAGAGCTGATATCTAGGTAAATCAACATTCTAGTTTCATGTTGAGTGAGGGGATTACAGTCTCCTTTCAAGTTGTATATTGATAAATATCCAGTTGGATCTGGTTGAGGTAGGAACCTCTTGTAGGTTGTAGCCTGTAGAAAATACATGGGAGTTGGTCCTTCTGTTTCAATTTGTAGCTTGATAGATGTCTAGTTGGAGCTGGTTGAGGTAGGAGCCTCCTGTGGGTTGTAGCCTACATAAAATAGATGGGAGTTGGAGCTTCCTTGAAAGTTGTAGCTTGCAGAATTTGAGGTAGTAGCCTCCTATAGGTTGGAGCCTAGAGAAAATCAATTGTGAGAGGGAGTTGTAGCTTGCCTTTGCATCACAACAATAATAAGAGTTGGTTTTATCCATTATGCGTTTCCACTTATATTTTTTTTCTATGTGCTTGGTGATTATGTGTTGATGTGATGTTTTAATTTTCCTAATTACTTGATGTCCACACATTAACTTGGTTGATTCATTATGTATTAAGATTCTTATGAAATGATGGTGTAAATGAGTTGAATGAACAGAGTTTTAAATGTCCATGAATGTACTAAACTGATTCAACCCCCCTCTCAGTTTAGCTAAGGGTTCATCACATTATAGCCGTGTGACTGATTTAGGATATGAATATTTCTTAGAGTAAGTACCAACTATATATCTCCTTTCATTTGTTACACTCTTCCTATATTACCAATTTACCCATACAATTTATACTTGACACATCTTTGCAAATGCATGAAAGTATTAAAGAATTACAATAATTTCAAACTCTTTGAGAAGCCATCCCACCACTCAAAACCTTTAAATATGAAATGAACTATGATGTGTAAGGCTTACTCCTTTTGCAGACAAGGAGTGACTCCTTGTGCTAACACCATCTTGGTAAGATTTGTATTCCATAGGGAGAAAGAGTCAACATTATAAGAGAGCCACATGCTTCTCTTATTGTTGGTCATTTCGGTGTAAGTAAGATGGTGGCACATCTACAAAGGTATTATTATTGGCCTCATATGCTTGAAAGTGTGTCACGTTTATTAGAGGTTGTTCATTATGTGATGTCAGTAAGCCTAGAAATAGAAATTTAGGATTGTACACTCCACTTCCAGTACCTTCTCTTCCATGAGAGAGTGTTTCTATGGATTTTGTTGGAGGTCTTCCTATGTCAAAAAATAATCATGGTTATATTTTTGTAGTTGTGGATAGGTTCAGCAAAATGTGTATTTTGATGCCATGTAAAAATAAAATTATATCTGAACAAACTACTTAGTTATTCTTTCAGAATGTATGGGTGCATTTTGGATTTACCACATCCATTGTTAGTGATCGAGATTCTCACTTTGTTGGGAAATTTTAGTCAATCTTGTGGTGATTCGTGGACACCAAATTGAAAAAGAGTACAACATTTCATCCACAAACAGATGGTCAAACAGAGCTGGTGAAAAGGACAGTGATACATCTTCCTCATGGTTATTGCAACAAGCATCCTAAGTTGCAGGATGAAAACTTGCACTATATTCAACATGCTTACAACCGGGTCAATCACTCTTCAACTCAAATATCACCATTTGAGGCATGTTTGGGATACTTGCCTAAATCTCCTTTGGATTTAATTTTTGGAAAGGATGTTGCTATTGATGGTCATAATGACATAGAAAAAGATAAAAGGTTCATTGAAAAAATCCAATTGGTGCATCAAGCATTTCAATAGCAACTGGAAAAGAGCCAAGTCAAGTAAAAAACAGGGCACGATAAGCATCGTGTAGATCACAAATTCCAAGTCAGTGATGAATTTTGGCTTCACATTAGCAAAGAAAGGCTTCAAGGAGAAGGTAAAAAGTTGAAACCAATTCGATATGGTCCATTCATAATTTTAGAAAAGATTGTTGATAATGCCTTCAGGTTTGATTTTCCTTCATATATGCAAATTTATGTTGTTGTTAATGTTGAGAACTTAATATTGTATGAGCCACCTTTGATTTAAGATCAAGGAGAAAATGTGTAGATTCTTTCCATTGAGGATTTTTCTCCTTAATACCTTGATGAATACAAGAAGACACCATTTTTTATAGAAGAACATGGTCTTCAAAAAGAGGGAATGTGGAGTACCTTCATGTGGGGGTCAAAGGAACAAATTGAAGTAAGGCCAAATGGATCAAGATTGGAAAGGTGAGGGAATCATACCCTAATCTACTGAACAACTGAAAGTGATATTTTGGGCTCCAAAAGTTTCCAGTGGGGAGGAGTGATCAGGTGCTCAAAATTATGCTAAAGAATGAAATTTTTCAGAATGGTGTGGAACCTAAATGATCATGTAGATCTCTTCGTCATGATTCCGGCGCAACTCGTTTTGCAGAAAAGTGATACTATATTCTCCCGTAAATGCGTTCTGTTCATTTTCCCAAACAGGTAAAATTTGGCAAAAATGTGCAGGCTGCCCAGTCAACAGTCCATACATCTGACTAGGCATGGTCGACTGGTTAAAGGTTGAAAGGGTTTTATTGGGCCAATCAAGCCTTGACACTTGTCCATTTTTCATAGGGTGCTGGTTGGTAAATTTTTATTGGTTGGGTTGATGGCCAACCACATGCTGCCACGTGGCCCAAACGGAGACTGCCATGTGGCAGCACGAGGGGTACCAAAATTTGTTGAATGAAAAACTACACACCTACTGGATTCGAAACCGCGACCATAGTTCAAATAGCACACCGCCAAACCACATGGACTACATTTTTCATTATTAAAACCTATGGCCAAAACGCCATTTAGACATTACTATGGCAGAGTATGGGGGTAAGGGGCTAGGGTTTAGCCCCGACCCCCCAAACAATACTGCATGCGACCATTTCTAGGAATCGAAGGTGGAGGTGGAGGCCGTAACTGTAACCACCACCCTAACTTCCACCTAACTACCATATGACACCGCCGACGGTCCGATGGTTACCAAAACCGCGCAAATTTTTTAATTAAAAAATTAATTTAATTAACCGTCGATTGTGGTTTTTATTCGGGTTTAAGGCTTTATTGGGAAAATTAAGTGTTCGACAATTTCACCCGAAATTGCATGAAAATGTTGCTCAGTTAGCCGAAAAGTGAAATTGTAGGACCAGTTCGGATTTTTGGGAATTTGTGGTGCGATTAGTAGGAAAACTAGGGAGGCTCATAACTTCATCATTTTTTGACCAATTTCAGATCAAAAAGAGGCTAGATAGGCATATTGGGGTATTTTGAAGTTGATGGAACATGTTTTGAAGCCATTTGAACATTGCAAATGTATGTAATCATGATTTTGAGCATAATGAAAGAGGGCCAATCGATTGGAAGCTGGACTAAGGAGACATAGCCCAGGAGGGGTGAACTCCTTCATCATTTGATGTGTTGTGGTTATTTTTATGGTGTAATTGTTTGTTATTTATTCATATTTCAAAGCTTATTTTCATGCTTTATGTGTTTAACAATTAACATAAAATCTCTCAAAACTCAATTTTAACACTTGCAATTTACAAACCCTCAAACACATTTACATTAAGATATCATACAGATTAGGTGATCAAGGGTTGGGCTTGAGTTTAGAGACTGTGGAGTTGAGGCGAGGCTAGAGGTTTGAATTGCGCAGTTTTGGAGGCCAAGGTATGAGCTTAAGCACTACGCAGCCTTGGAAGGTAGGAACTACACATTGCACAATGTCAAGAGGCAGGGTTGCATATAAAGTGATGATATTTCACAATGCGTAGTTCAGGAGGGTCAAATAAGGTTAAGTTGCTTGGTTGGAGAGATTTCAAAAATTTACTAAGTGTGGGATCAATGAAGCTTATGTGAACAATGATAAGACTCGACTATGATCACACACTTAGAACACTTGACGACACAAAAACATATATAATCCAGGACACATGAACAACATACTTCCCTCAGTGCAACAAATTTGTGACTTATGACAAGTACAACACTAAAGATACACTTTTCAACAAGCGCGATGACACTTGTGTGATAGTGCTTACAACCTTGGAAATGAGTGCAACAAATATTTACATGGTAATATAAAATCATTTACACAAAGGTAACCCCTTGAAACCACCAAAATAATCTCATATACATTGTGCGACACTTGACATGTGAAAAGACAACATTTTTATTTTCTTGCAAAAGGGACCAAAACAGTTAGATAAAAAAGATACGATGGATTTCAATGTTTGCGATGACAATATACGAGACCAAGGTAGGCTCCAAAATTTGGTGCAGGAAATTTTTTTGGAGGGTGTTGTAGCAGCGAAAAAATGTACCCATTTCAAATATTGTGTCATAGGCTTGCATGAAGCATGTATTTAAGATGAACCATTGTCATATAGATGCTTCAAAATCATAGATAACAACATCATGAGTTTGGGTTCCATATCCTTTTAAGTGACATACCCCAAACTTCCACTGGAGCATAAAAATTGTAATGTGTGCTATGTTTGTAATTTTGATTTGTGGATTTGGTTGGTTCATATCACGCAACACTAATTTTAGTTGCATCAAAAGAACCAACACCTAGGCTTGTGAGTAGAAGTATTGGTTTGGAAGGCTTGACAAGCATCTTGGAAAGACTTTGGAATATGGGAATATGTGTAACAACTCTCACTGAAAATTTCATTCCATTTCTATTACAAAGATGGAAGTAGAAGGGTCGTGGAACTTGGTGTTGGACTTTTTAATGCTCATTTCACTTGTTGGAAAAGTGGGAGTCATTTTAGCTTCGATTCCACCAACTATGGTTGATTATCTTCTATGTTTTATGTGGGATATGCTTGCGACACTAGGTTTATCAAATTTATGATACAATGAAATTGGGAGCCCAAGGAATTTTATTATTGTAGGTCTATCTATTTTCCTTTCATTATTAATACGTACCTACTTCCAATAATATGGAATTTCACCAAATGCAAACACTCCTATACCAAGCTATTATTTTCCCTACATAGTGGCTTCACATGGACCCTGTTATCACTCAGAAATTTCCTCTTGGTTGTAGGAGATAAATTCATAAGTTAACCATTCAAACCAATCTTACAGAAAGAAGGATAACCCCTTCAATCTAGAGAGGGCTCTCTCTAACAGTCTAATTACTAAATTAGTAACTAATTGTACATTCACACAATGGCTAGACATTTTGTTGAGTTGTGTTGGATTAGGGTTTGGTTGGGAATGAGGGATATAGTCCATTGTGAATTGGAGTCAACAAGCTAGGGTTTAAGAAAATTTACCAAAATACTAGTTGTCTGATCAAGATTGATAGAGGCAAGGTAGATGGCACATCCTACACATTTGTCATCATTGTAGATGAAAGAAGAAAATAGAAGAACAACCCACTACAGTAGGGAATATGAAATCAATCCTAAAGTAGTTTTAGAATATAGGAGTGAAAATATTTGAATCTATGAGACAAAGCATCAAAAGAAAGGATGAATTCTGTAACATTTATTCTCATTCAACTATCATAAGACATTACATTCAAATGGTATTACAAATAAGGAAACACTGAAGTACAAATGGTATTACAAATCTTAGGTACTTGAGGAAGTTGGGGAATTTTGGAGTTGAAAATTGATATGTAATGATGAAAATTCTCAGAGAATGATCAATATAAACCTATTTTATTCCAAAATTGAGTAAGTTGTGGTATGTGTTATCCCTTCAATGTGTTTAGTGTTTTAGGATATGTCTTCCTCTTGTTGGAATGGTGTACGTAGTATTACGTTCATATTTCAAGTTACATATTTACCTAAGTTGTAGTTTGTCACCAATGGTACCTATAGTTTGAAGTATAACACCTTAATGATTGCTCCATATTTTCCATAAATCCATTCACTTTTTCTACGTCTTTCATTAATTTCACTCTCATGTTTTAGAGCTTGAATTCCATCTCGGTCAATTTTTAATCTTGTCTTTTCTGAATTTCTTCCTTCCATATCATAAATTTAAAGGCCCACAATCCTCAATGACTCAAACATCCTGGTTGAAAATGGTAGGTATTTGAACTATTAAATTAATTGCATCCCTCATGATATTTCTTCGACCAAATATTTACAAATTTTCATTAATTTTGATAGATGTCCTAGGAATTTCCCTCTTACAGCCAAAGGTTGTCTTTAGGTAACAAAATCAATTGGTGTTGTTGTTGAGGATTGAATGAATGAAGATATATTTCCATGGGTATAAAGACATAATTTTTTAAGGAGAACAATATTTAGATATCAAATATGGGTTTTTAATCACTATATTTGGTGATATCACAAGCAAATATTTTACTGGCTAATGAATCTTGCTGATAAGAAAACGAAGAAGCAACACTGAAAGACCAAGTATCATATTCTAAGGTATTTCAAGGAATTTGTATTCTTTTTTATCAATGTATGCTCTATTTTCCCTTACATATCAATAGGAATATTTCATGTCTCAGTATACTTGGACATGTCCAAACCCACAACTGTAAATGTTTCCTTGAAATGAGAAAATTTGTCTTCTTCTTGTATTGTAAATCTTGATTTCATTTATTCCTCGGAATCAAATGATAAAATTCATGTTTGCATTACAATATCTTAGGAAAATAACCAATCATTCCAACATGTACATAAAATTACTAATTCACCTTCTATGACAATCACGGTTATGCCTTCCAATTATCCTATTGAAGGTTTTTCCAAAATTAAATAAATTTTTAAATCCTTAAGGTTGTCATCTATCCTTCATGATTATCCTCCAAAATGTTTCAAATATTTTCCTAAATTCAGTGGGGAAAGAAATGGTAAAAAAAATAACATTTATTGGCATTTGAATGTTTCATGGACATATTTGATATTATTTTTGCGGATATAGTTTTGAGAATATTTTATCATTATTTAAAAGGAGATGCTCATTAGTGGTTTTAGCATTTCAAGGCCATTTCAATTAATTAAAGGCAAGATTTTCAAGATGATTTCTTGAAGTTTTGGGGTGAACATAAGTCACATGATTAATGTATTTCTGAGTTTTATACTTTCTGGAGGAAAAAAATGATATTGTTACAAGATTTAAAAACAAATTTCAAAAACAATTATCATATTATTCCAATGGAAATTCAACCTTTTGAAGTTGTTTCCATGTTATATTAATCAGCAGCTCATCATCCCAATTTGGAATTTTATCTCAAGGAGAGGATACCTACAACCCTGGAGCAAATGTTTATTTATGTTGAGGAGATAAAAAATAACCTATGGGCTTGTGGGATAATTCCAGGTCAAAATTTATGTCTAAATTTGGTTGTAGACTAGCAAGATGAAAAATATATAGAGAAAAGGTCAAATATGAGTCTTTAGAATGATATCGTGACTAGTTAATCAAATTTTTCTATTTCCAAAGATGCATAAAGTTTTTATCATCAAGATGGAATTATACATGTAGAAGACAATTTTTCCACTTATGAATAGATGAATGGACTTGATTCTAGTTTTATTGAAAATAATTTAGCACATAGTGATTGCACATGCTCAATTTGTATGGGGATTTTTGTTGGAAGCAATGAAAATACTTTGATCCCTAACATAAAATTATCACATCATCAAGTTGTTGAAGAGAGGCATGTTCCAGATTCTATATTTTTTTTCCTTTTATACTAATGTTTCCTCAACAGAAGTGTGTGGTGATTTAAACAAAGAGTTTTACATGCATATTTATGAAGCTCAATTTTTTTTATCAGATTTGTGTCAAAGGATCAATGTTTCTTGGACCCAGCTATCATGAAAAAAAGGCAAAGGACTTTGAGGAACATATTGGAAAATTCAAATAATATTGTTCTTTATTAGCTCCACAAATAGAATATTTGTTGAGCCTATTTTAAAATCGATAAAATAAAGCAGTGAAGATGATAAAATTTCAAATCTGCACCAAGAACCACTACTCAACAATCGATAAAAAAACATAAATTATTGAGCTGCAAATTCATCCTCAACGGCTTTATTTTGTGCATTTTGAAGGTGAACCTGTCTATGACTCACATGATGATAAAGTGTGGGGTACAAGCACACACCAAAGACAATCACAAGAAGAATTTGGTGTGCCTGAAATGAAAAAAGTTTTTATAGAATCAAAAGAAAATGTTGAAGTTAGAAGTGTTTTTTTGCTGATAGAAAAACTTGCTAATAAAGAAGATAGTTTCCCTCATGTGTTTTATGATCTGTTGTCGTTGTGACAAAAACCCTCCAAAATTTTTCTCACACTTGAATTTTTTAGCCTACTTGTGATCCTAGGACCTGTTGTTCCGTGGTCATTCATATTTTCTTCATGGTTGGTTGATGTTCCCTCATATTCTAAGTGTCAAAGTCACTTTCTTATGCATGCTTATTTCTCGAAGAATTCACAAGTACACTTCTTTTGATGCACATTTGCATAGGCATTACACATATCTTAAAGGTAAGGCTTACACAATCACTAGTGACAATGAATGAGTAATCCATAAGCACAATGTACCGTGCAATACATGTCAACAGTTAGTGTGCACTCTCCATTGAAAATATCCCTCACTTTGATTGCAATTGTACTTCTATTTCAGTGAGTTTTCTCAGTTGTTGGTCCCGCACACCTTTGTTTTCACAAGTGTCCCTTTCATTACCATACCTGTCATTTTTTCTTACATTTACTTTAATAAGTGTTGTTTTCATGTTATCTTCACTCTAGCATGTGTCACTTTCACTTTCTTTAAGCCTTTCCAATTGTCGTTTTCACTTTTTCATTACTTTTGCAAGTGTCATAATTAGGCATGAGAAGTGACACATGTTGTAAACGCGGAGTTATGTTTCACTTCAAGTGGAAAATTTGGTACCGGTGGGTCCTATTTATCATTTAGATATGTATTAGACTCATTTCCAAAATTTTGTGCACTATCGTACTAGTGTCATCACTGTCGTCACAAAGTATATCTTAAGTGTTGCACTTGGAGGAGAAGGTTGTTTTGCTGTCACATTAAGGGGATCATATTGATTCTGAGTGCTGAGTGTTTCATGTTGTTTAGTTAATAGTGTTGAGTATTTGATCATGTTCAAGTCCAACATTGGTTTCATCTCTGCCTCACTGATCCCACACTTAGTCAAATCATGGAAATTCACATGCCTAACTAATCTGAGCTCACTATGCCCCCTTGAACTACGGATTGCGTAGTTGCAAGAATTAAGTATGCATCCTTACCTCTTGGAATTACGTAATGTGTAGTTACTGCCTCCAAGGATTGTGCATTGTGCAGTCACAATGCTCAATCCCAACTTCCTGACCTCCAGGAATGTGCAATATTTTCTCCCAGCTAGTCTCTTCCTGCGCATTGTACAGTACGAGTCTACAGTATATCTCCTTGGATCCTTGATCTACATGACTATGAAATTCAGCTTCCTAGTCTCCCTCCAAAACTGCACATTATGAAATTATAGTGGGAAATCCTGTAGAAACTATACCAATGGAGTCAATCTGATCTTGTGACGTACTAAAAAAAGATATTGAATCCTTATACAATACTTGTGGAATATAAAACACGATCTCTTAATCACATGAAAGTAAGAGAAAGAAGTAAATCAATCACACAACACAAGATATTCCTGGAAAAAGTAACTACTCAAAACCCATCTATCTCTATTGCATAATAATTCAAGGAATCCTGAAACAATACAATGTATTCTTGCTCACAAGAATCTCCTGCACTCTACCAATCGTATCACATTGATCTAGGAAAAAATTGGACAAACACTTTTCCAATTTCTTGCCTTCCTCCAGCCTGCCTTGCTCATGCAATTCCTAGAGAAATAAATCCCTATTAAATAGCAATTTCAGCTTTCCTTGATTGCGCAATCCATCATGGCCTTCCTATGACTTTATAATTGCGCCCGGGAAATTTGCTAACAATACAACTAATATTTATCTTCCCATTAACCTCTGTCTCAACTGGGTTGTCATCAAAACTGACATGCATGCAACTATTAATAGTCATTCATAAATTATCTGATTGATCACTACTTGTGAATTAAATCTAATTTAATTCACTAGACCTCTCACTATCTCGTCACTCAGTTAGAACTAGTTAAACTGATTTTAACTCAAGTAATTTGAGTTAACTGATTACACTCACACCACACTAGTGCTACAACTACAACTGCAACTAAACCCCCAAAATACTAGAATAACTCTACATGATTCATCTTAGACCCTCAACTCGAAATTTTCGAGCTAACTCAGTCTCCAAGACTTAGTTAACTGATACAAGTTGTTATGAGATGAAATTAAAACATATTGTCCAATTTTTTTAAGGGAAAAATAAATTAGACACCCACATTTAGCACTAATGTGTAACTAAATTCCTCACCAATGTGTGACTGGAATCCCACACTAGTATTTGTTGCATTTTCTTGTTGAATTTCAACACTCCCTCTCAACAAGAAAGGGATTATCAGCTACCCCAATCTTGCCTGTGTGGTATTCTAATTTTCTATTTTCCAGCGCCTTCGTCAAGATGCCTGCATCATGATCCTCCATGGGAATGTACTACAACAACATTATGTGCCTCTGAACACAATCTCTGAGATGGTGGTACTAGATATTAATATGTTTGGACTTGTCATGGAATATCGGATTAACCGAGAGTTTTATGCAGCTCTGGTTATGACAATGTATCACCATTAGATCCATTTGATGAAAAAACAAACCAACAAGTATCTTCCTCATTCAGATGGCCTCACATGCAGCCTGACTAGCTGCCATGTACTATGCCTCTACTGAACTGAGTGCAACTGATCTCTGTTTCCTGTTGTACCAAGAAACTGTTGTTGATCTTATGCTGAAGATGTCCCCTGATGTGCTCTTCATGTCTGATGGACTGCCTACCCAATATGCATCGATGAAGCCTTGAAGCTTCACTCCCTTTGTCCGTATGTACCATAATCCATACTCTGTAGTGCCCCTAAGATATCTCAAAACATGCTTCCCGCCTTCCAAAAGAGAAATGTAGGCTTAACCATAGCTTGACTAAGCTGGTTAACTGCATTGCATATGTCTGGTCATGTGTTCACCAAACACATAAGTGAACCCATAAGCTTCCTGTAAATAGTAGCATCTACTCCCTCACCTGAAGTAGCATCCTGCTTCCTCCAGTTTCCTACAAGAGGAGTCTCCATGGGTTTGCTGCCCTCCATGTGGAACTTCCTCAGAATCTCCTTGGCATACTTGCCCTGAGATACAAATAGCTCCCCATATCTTTGCCATATTTCCAAGCCAAGGAAATAGTGCAAGAGCCCCATGTCCTTCATCTCAAATTATGTTGCAAGTTCCTCTTTGCAAGAAGTTATGAGCTACTCATCACCTGTCAGTATCAGATCATCTACATAAAGTACAATAATCAAAAGCTTACCATAAACCACAATATGATATAGGTTCGCATCCACTTCACTCTTTTTGAATCCCAACCTGGTGAAATAGTTTTTGATCATGGTGTACCAAGAATGAGGTGCTTTCTTCAGCCCATATAGTTCTCTCTTGAGTCTGCACACATGTGACTCCCTGTCAAAGGTCTCAAAACCTTCTAGCTGCTGAATGTACATTTCTTCCTCAATAACTCCATTGAGAAAGGTTGTCTTTACATCCATCTGATGTATCTTCCATCCCATATGCACTGAGATTGCAAGGATGGATCTAATCAATGAGTACCTTGCAACTGGTGCAAAAGTCTCCTCATAGTCAATCCCCTCTACCTATGAGAATCCTATGGCCACAAATCTAGCCTTGTATTTATCCACACTCCCATCTGCTACTTTCTTCACCTTATATATCCACTTGGATCCAACTACTGACTTCTCCACTGGTCTTGGGACTACTTCCCATGCACTATTTATGATAATGGAGTCATACTCCTCAACCATGGCATCAACCCATACCGGTTGCTACACTGCTTACTCAAAAGAGGATGGTTCTCTCACAATAAATTTGCTCATAAGAGACATGTATCCAGTATACCTATTTGGGGACCTTCTCTGCCTGCACTGTGATTTAGGTTCACCTACATTCTCTGTCACATATAGAATCAATCTTTCAGCCTCTTTGGTGCACTTCCTACCATTTATGGTGGATGGATCTGCATGAGTGGTTTCTACCACTCTCTGTTCCTTTGCTTGTGGTTGCTCCACAACCTCAGGTTCATCCTTTAGAACTAAGAGTTCCTCTTATGCATGAAAGTCAAGTTCCCTCTCAAAGGACAATCACATGTCTTTCTCCTCATCAAATCTCACATCTCTCCTAACAACTGTCATCTTCTGTGCTATAAAATACACCCAATAGTTGTGGGGAGTATTTTTGTAACCCACAAATATCCCAACCTCTGATTTTGGTTCTGGCTTCTTCCTGGCATCTTTGGTCACATGTAAATAGACAGATGAGCCTAAAATTTTAAAATATGAAACATCCGGTTTCTTACCTGGAAAATCCTCCTCTGGTGTACTCATGCCAAGTATCTGATGTGGACTACGGTTCTGCAAAAATACTATTGTGTTGCATGCATCTTCCCATAGATGCAATCGTAGGCCCTGATCATGTAACATAGCTCATGCTGCTCCCACAATTGTTCTTTTATTTCTTTCTGCAACCCCATTCTGTTGTGGGTTAGGAGGTGCAATCAGTTCTCTCTTAATTCCTTCTTTGGTGCAGAAGTTCTTGAATTCATTAGAGATATAATCACCACCATTTTCACTCCTTAGATCCTTCACCTTCTTCCATGTATCTTTCTCTGCTAGTGCTTTGAACTCACAAAAATTGCAGAACGTATAATATTTCTTCTACATAAAGAAAATCCAACACTTTCTAGAAAAATCATAAAAAAAAATCACATAATACTTGTGGTTTGCTGTGGAATATGTTGAGAATGTTCCACACACATCTGGGTGTAACTCTCTCAAGGATTGTCACAGATCGGTTCTCCTTCTCATGAAAGCTGGCCTTTGTATAACTCCCCATAGTACAACCCTTGCATGTGTCACTCTGCGCAAGTGTAGCCTTTGGAAGCCTTGTATAAATATGGTGCATTACCCTCAAAGCACGATGGGTTAGATGACCCAAATTCATTTTTCATAACTCACCGATATCATGACTTACCACCTCATTTGCTTTACTTCTCAATGCTACACAACCATCTACATCAAGTTTGTAGGGGTTCTTCACACGAACCCCAATATTCTTTACCTATCCAGTGGCTTTGTGACGAAGGAATGCCTTTCCTTCACTAAAAACCACATCATATCCAAGATCCTCCAACATAGAAACTGAAACTAAATTCTTTTTCAAAGATGGTACATGCATGGCATATTTTAGTATGAAAGGTTTACCTAACTCTCTCTAGAAAGTAACTGTACTAATCCCGGTAGTGCTATACCTCCCATCATCACCCATCTCGTTGTGTATCTGGAGATCCTTCTCCTCCAAGCTACTAAAGGAGTCTTTATTTCCAGTCATGTGGAAATATGCTCCACTATCCAAGTACCACGTAGATCACATTATAGTTGACACCATGCATCCGATGAGAGAGAAGTCTAAATAAAACTGTGAGGCCAAATCTTCACCCACTGTAGCTCCCGAAGCCTTCTTGATTTTCTTCTTCTTTTGTGGACAATTTGTGGCATAGCTTCCATGATCATGACAGTTGAAACATTTCACCTTTGACATGTCTCGTTTATTGCATTATTTGTCGGTCTCAGATTTGGGATGGAAATTCTTCCCTTTCCCCTTCTTTTCCTTGCCAGCTAAGGCAAAATTTTCCTCATCATAAATCTTGGATGAGGATCCATCCCTGGTATTCTATTGAAACTCTTCTTGTACCAAATCCGACCATAGTCACTCCCACTTTGGTAACTACTCCGTCCCATTCATAGAGTCCTGGTAACTATGCCAGCTCTTGGGGAGACCTAGAAGTCCTAGACTCACCAAGTTATCATCAGCCACAGTAATCCCAACACTTCCAAGCTCATCTTGACATTGAGTGAACTTGGTCAATTATTTTTGGATTGTGTCGCCCTTCTCCATTTTGATTTTCCTGAGCTTGTCCTTGAGTGCCAATTTCCTGTGGTCACTCCTGCTTTGAAACAAATTTGTCAAGGCCTTCCACATAGTATATGGAGTTTCATTTCCATGGAGACTCGAGACAATATGATCTCAAACTCCCTCAAATAAGATCCTCCTCGCCTTTGTAACATTCTTCCTCCATGGCTCATGTTGCACAACATCTGCCTGAAGGGGTTTAGGAATATTAGTCAATGAACTCCTTTTGCCCGTTATCCTCCAATATTTCCTGCCACTCCTTCCATATCAACGATGTTTGATTTGGTCAAAGTTGACCCAGTCTTCATGCTCCAACCCCTTTTCACACATAAGGGTCTTCAATCCAGCTTTTAGATGACCTCCATTCACATTAGGAGTGTCTTTATTCCTACTAGGGAGATTTATGGGTCTCCATACCCTCTTATTCCTCTTAACTAAGAAGCAGATCAAAAATTAGTATTCCAATTAGCTGTATGCTAATTTAGGAATATTACAGGTAGACATCCCAGGTGTTAAATTTTATGCTTATTTTGAGGTAATCCAGATAGTGGATGACACGAACCCTTACCCTGTACTATTAGGCCTGGATTGGGCTATTGAAATGGGAGGTATCATTAATTTGAAAAGGAGAAGTATGATCTTTGAAATCGAAGGTACACGGGTGATAGTCCCCTTGGATCCAACACAAGGTGAGCGATATATTCAACCCGTACGTGAGGAAGAGGATGTTGATCACATATACAAACTAGATTCTCAAGACAACGATTGGATCAACCCCACAGAGGATGGCATGTTATCTTCGGAAAAAGACAACGAATACCTCTCAGACTCTGATGAAGAGATAGAAAATTGGAAAAATTGGTTGCATGATGTATCTGCACTGTGGAGTCTTAATATCAAAAATAAATTTCGATGCATCTCCCCAAAGGTAAGAGAAATACCCTACTTTGATGGTTCTGGTAGTGTGAAGTAATTTCTTAAAGAAATTGAAGTTGAGGTCCCTGAAGAACGTAGGTTTTGGGCCCTTGACTTGGCTATGCGCGTGACCCCCGCACGATGGTGGGAAACTCGTAAGGAAGATTTTCAGAACTGGGGGGAATGTTGAAAGATGATGATCCTGCGATTTGACCCTCCGGGCAACCCACCTATGGAACTCTTCTCAGGACGAGGGGATCCACACAAGCACTTGGCTCTCTGGATGGAAGTATGGAATGAATGGGTCCATATGTTTATTCATACGTTAGGACCAATCCCCACCACCTGGTATTTGGATGCAGAACTACACCAACGTACTCATCACGGGGGTACAATGGCTGAGGATTTTGTAACGAAGTTTGGGTTAGTAGGAGGAACTGAGAAAATTGATGAAGCCCTACAAGATATAGATGCTCTGGTCTTTAATGAGTCCTCTAAGAAGGAATTTATTGTGCCAGATTGGGATGCACAGATGCAGGATATTATCAACTACAAAAATTTGTCAGTAGGAAACTGCGATGAGGACCCTCAGAGCATCACTATCCCAGAAGCATACTCGTTCACTAATGGGTTCTCTGGGTACCATCAGATCTGTGTCGCACCTGAATACCACAACAAGACAACCTTCGCGACTGAGTGGGGATCGTTCTAGTACACTGTCATGCCATTTGGACTGAAAAACGACCCTGCCATTTTTTCACGCGTAGTTGTAGTAGCATTCAAGGAATTCATTCATAATTTTATGGAAGTTTATTTTGAAGATTGTATGTTTTTTGGATTATTAAAGAACCACATTTCGAACCCATGCATGATGCTGGATGCCTGCAGGAAGCACCAATTTTCGCTAAACATCAAGAAATGCATATTTTGTGTCCCATTTGGGATTTTGTTTGGACACATGGTGTGTCAGCATGAATTGATGGTTAACCCAGCCAATATCAAGATTATCATCAATTTGGAAGTCCCTACCACTGAGAAAAAACTGTGATCCATCTTAGGCCACACAAGTTACTACAGGAAGTTTATTCAAGGGTATGCTTTGATCACTGCACCAATGGAAAAACTGCTAAATAAGGATGTCTCTTTTTTTTGGGATGATGAGTGTCAAAAGAGCTTCGAGCTGCTAAAGGAAAAGATGGTAACTGCACCTATTCTTATATTTCCCGACTGGGAAAAGCTCTTTCATGTGCATATGGATGCATCAGGGATAGCCCGAGGAGCTATCTTAGCACAGCCAGGAGAAGTGGACATCGATCATCAGGTTGCCCTTGCTAGCAAAAAACTCTCGAGCACAGAGCGCAACTATTCTACCACAGAGCAAGAAGGGTGGGCAATGGTGTATGCCCTACATAAATACATGCACTATTTATTAGGTGGACACTTCAAGATGTTCACAGATCATTCAGCTTTAAAATACTTGGTCAATAAGCCTGTGGTGGGGGGAAGATTTGTAGGTGGTTACTGTTGTTCCAAGAGTATGACTTTGAAATCATTGTGAAACTAGAAATATTGAATGTCGGGCTTGATCACTTATCTCAGATTGAGAATGGGGAAGTTTCGAGTAATATGGAAGAAGGATTACCGACCGTACAATTGTTTTCTATTAAGGTGGTGGACGAGTACTTTGAAAACATTATTCATTTTTTCACCACAAGTATGGCCCCTGACGACTACTTTGCGCCACAAAAAAAGGAATTGGTCGCCCACACAGCCAATTTTACCATAATTGTTGGAAAACTCTACAAGCTAGGCGCAAATGAGGTGCTGTGGAGGTATGTATTGGAACACGAAAGACAAGATATCCTGACTGAGGCCCATGGAGGAGTGGCAGGAGGGAACTTTGTAGGAAAATCCATTGTGCAGAAAGTATTGAGGGCTAGGTTATGGTGGCCCACATTGCATAATGATGCCCATGCTATTGCCGAGCCTGTGACACATGTGAACAGACTGGGAAACCCTCATGTCGAGATGAGATGCCCCTACAACCACAGATGGATCTGTAGGCATTTTCCAAGTGGGCCATAGACTTTGTGGGAACCATCAATGCCCCAGGAAAGAAGATGGGTGCTCGATACATCATCACTTCCACTAATTATGTAACCAGGTGAGCGGAAGCAAAAATTGTCAAGGACTGTACTGCAGATACCACTGCGCACTTCATTTTTTAACACATTCTGACCAATTTTGGTTTCCCGAAGATCCTAATAAGCAACATAGGTACACATTTTGTTAATGAAACTATTGTGGCTTCTAATGAGGAATTCCATATCCACCATGTGAAAATTACCCCATATCACCTACAGGTGACTGAGATAGTATAGGCCTTCAATAAAATCTTGGAACATGCACTCACCAAGATCTGTGACTCTGACCGAAGTGATTGGGATGTACGCATTCCCTGAGTACTCTAGGCCTATAGGACCACATGTAAGAAAATCACGGGAAAAATGCCCTTTCGAATGGTATACAGGAAGGAGGCCATCATGCCTATGCAATACATCATTCCCAGCCTACGCATTTCAGCTTTTAAAAACATGGCGGAGCTAGACATCATGGAGGAACGATTGGCGCAGTTGGTGGCCTTGGAAGAAGATTGGTTCGTAGCTCAATTCCACCAACATGTTAAGAAGGCTCGCAAAAAAGCTTGGCATGGTCGACATATTCAGTAGAAGCTCTTTAAGGAAGACAAATTGGTATTAATTTATGATAGCCAGTTTGCATGCCATCAAGAAAGGTTCTGAAAGCACTGGTTGGGCCCATATGTAGCAGTGGTTGATTACCGATGGTGGTGTGGTCAATTTGGTCATGCTGCGCGGAGATTACTTGTTGCGGTACATTAATGGAAGTCATCTGAAACCATATAGGGACAACCCGGTGTCGACCAAATGATGATATGGCCGTAGTAGCTGTGTAAAGGATGATGCCTGCACTAGGGAAAAAAAAAGTCATGGTCGACGGATGCGCGGGATGGTGCGCAGGCTAGGCGGTGCAAAAATGTGCGACACAGGCATAGGGGGGTACGCAACTGCAAAAACTAGCAGTTAGAATGGGGAAACTGGGTGAAAAACTGATTTTACAGTTGAATGGAATGGGAAATTGGAAATTAATGTGATGATCTGGAAGGATTTTTTACCGTTTCTATAATGATAACTTTCCATTAAGGCTAATCCGACTAGTTTTACCAATCAGGGGCTATAAACAGAATGACGTCGGTCGGAACGAGTTAGTTTTCTTGCCGAGACTCTTTCACCTTGTGCTCCTCTGTGAACTCGATATATTTTGTGCCATTTCCATCCATATGTATGGGAGAGCTACCCCTTATGATAGTAGAAACCTCGAATTCGTCTTCCGAGCAAGGATAACCACTACTAACCCTGCTAAATCATTTCCTATCACAGCGTTCGAGGAAGTTGGGTTCGAAGATATATTGGATGTAACCCCTGAGATGGAGGAGGTCATGTCTACACCAGCTAGGAGGAAGGGAAAAGGGAAGGTGAACAGGAGGAAAGGGAAGAAGGGCGGACTTGCAGTCATACCTTCGACAGTACCCCCAAAGGTGCCTAAGGGTCACTCGCCCGATTCATCAAAACACCCCATGACGGCTCTAGAGGAAGCTTTGCAGGCAACTCTGATTTCCTCACTGCTGCCATATGTTAAGCCAAGTAAGACAATCGTGCTTGTCCCCAAGAATTTCGATGTTGTCTGCGCCTATTTGTAGATGCCTTTGGTCTCAGAGAAGGTGCCTCTAAATGGTGATATGTTCGGAGGCCTCCCCCTCCTTAAATTTGATGATCATGATCTGGGCAATCTGGAAGCCTTCCCAGTATCACTTTCCAAATTATATCTTGAAAGATTTATGTACGGTAACATGCCAAAGGTAGAGCCAATGTCGTGGGCGTGTGGATTGGTTGGTTCAGGGATATTAAACTTGTTACGCATCCCCCACTTTGGTTGCTACAACATCACCAGCTTGGTTGTTCGCCAGCTACTGGGGCTGGTCCACGATGGGTGCTTGTGGATCCTGGGTCGCATCCTGATCGAGGCTACCTTAATTCACCGAATTACCAGCCTCCCCATGCATGGGCCAAATCCTAAGAAGGGCATCGGTAAGAAGTATAAGCAATGGATTGATGATGAAGTTTAGGAGAAATATCACATTGAACGAAACCAGAGAGGGTTCCTAGTAGACACAATAGATGATCTAGGAGTGAAAATGGGTACCCTACTGCTTGCATGCAAAATGATGCACAAGTTCTAAGCATCGGTCGTCCCTGCATATGTAATTCAGCTTGCCGGTAGATGTGAAAAATGGGTTTGCTACAACTGGTCGTAGTACCTCGTGGATGAAGTTTTAGACAATGTGTGCGAGGCGCAGGAAGATGAAAAGGTGTTTTGCTGCTCTTTGTTGATGCTGTTAATTTACTTGGTTGTGTGGGAGGAACCTGATGAGGTAGTGCTCCCTGAACTCGATCCAGGTATGTATGAGGGTGTGCGGTTTGCAAACCTTTGCGATTTGAAGGATCCCAAGTGGATTGAGGAGAATAAGGTATTCTAGGTAAATTTTTATCGTGCTCTAGCAGTGGAAATTCATTTCCATGTGTTCTTGTCACCCATGGTCTACGAGAAATACAAGGATATTGTGGAATTTCAGGTTACTATGCACAATGTGCAGGTTCGGGCCCACGGAGATCCAGCTTGGTATAATATCCCTTATATGGCTACAGAGGTAGAAATTTCTCAATTGGTTGCAACATGCCAGTGGCGTGGAAGATTGGCCTCAAGTCATCTAGCCCGGGTACAGAAGGCACATCCAGCCAAAGCGCAACCCCAAAGGATACTATTCTACTGGACACAACAAAGGAACCCAAGGTACATGCTACGAAGAAGAGCATGACCCAAGAAACCCCTAAGGATGTTACCATGGGGACAGAGAAGGATTCTTAGCAAGATCAGGGACTTGGCGAGCTTGGTGGCAAAGATACGACGTCGCCAGATGGCATCAAACACACCAGTGAACCTCCCAAAGGGCCTAAGAAGAAGTGCAAGGAAATTAAGCCTAGTGCATACACAAATGTCACATTGACAGAAGATGATTAGAAAATATTTCAAACACCACCAACATTGCGTCAGAAGACCGATGGGCTGATTTGGAGGGACAACACAAGGCTATGGTAGAAGATTTGCAATCTGAACTGTAAGCCCTTTAGATAAAGGTGGACACACTTCAGGTGAGCATGGACCAAGCGAGCCAACCAACTACAGTTATAGCCTTGACCACTGTCACGGATAGTCGGATCTGCCCCCTCCTGGGCGCAACTTTTGCGATGATAACCTCATAATTGTGAGACCAAGTTCATGCCTGCTCTTCACTCGACCTCAATGTTACACGCCTGACGGGTGCGCAACTACACGACCTATTTATCTCCATCACTAATGAGCTTCATCATAGAGAACTACGACCACAGCAGCAACTTAGTGAAGTCGAGCAAACTATTGTGACTAAAGCTACCGAAGCTGCCCAAACCCATGCTCCACACATCGCCGCCATCGCGCAACAGGCTGAATTATATCATTTGAAAGATCGGCTCTGTGAGGATATGCCAGAAGTAATTCCTATCTCCACTACATCATAAGCCAAGGTCGAAGGCTTGGTCACTGCTTTGAAGGCATCGCAGACCGAAGTGCAGGTTGTTAAGGCCAATTTGGAACTTCAGATAGCATCACTACATGCCAAGCTATAGCCTGAGACCCCTCTGGAGGTGCGTGCCCAGTGAGCCATGCTCATCACGAAAGCTAAAACCAGTATTACCACACATATCACTCAGGGCACCACATTGTTTGAGAATGCTATGGAGTTATGCTCCCAGGTGCAGCGTGATCCCCTCCTTCACCAAATTAATCAGGAGCTGCACCAAAAGGAGAAATATTTTGAGCATATGGAAGCCACTATGACCACCTTTGTCCCAGCCCAATAGCTAGTGGGCCTTCGGACCATCCATGCACTCAGAAGTGAAATTACGGGGCTCTGACGCAAGAAGTAGGTACTCAGTGACAATCTGACACCATGGGCTGATGAAGTTCTCAAGCTTTCGCAAGAATTAGATGGGGCCATGAAGCAGTTGAAACGGACCTTGGAGAGTGTCACCACAGCTATTGAAGGCAAAACTTCACAAAATTTGATTTATATTGCATAGAATGAAACTGCGTAGACCATAGGTGTTTTGCCCCCTTTGGCTGCCGCTATCAAGTAGCTCCAGGAAACGATGAAGACCCTGCTGACGCTGTCACTAAGGACGAGTCACAAGATTGTGTTAGGGGCCTGTTGGAACGAGGTCCGCTAACAACATTTTCGGTCCAGTTTCATAATATTTTATAATATTTAGTCTAGTGCAGGGGCTTTAGGGTGGGTCAAAGCCCCCAATGAATTGTAAAGGGTCAAAGGGTAGACCAGGAGTCTACAAACCACAGTTTGCGAACCATAGAGTAGCACAGGATAATATTTATAAATATATAGATAAATCAAGTCTTGGAAAAAAATGGCTAAGTTTGGATTAATCTTGGATACAAACTTGTGGATCTTTTGTGTCGATTTTCTAGGTAAGGGCTCCTGGTGGCTATTTGCATGGAGACCCTGAGTCTTGCTATGTGTGGACCTCGCTGGTTGTGTGCGGGCTGGTAGATAGAGTCTGTAAGTTGGTTCTGGATAGGAATGAATGAGAAGACTGTTTGTGATATTGAAGTATTTCTGTGATATGATTATCAGCTATGGTTTATGTTGATTTTGAGAATATACTTGCTCATTGAATAATTATTCTTTACTAATGCACATGTGATCTTATGAATGCATAGATTTGGTTTAAATTCTTTGATTTGGTTATATGTTATCTGATGATTTATGATCTTTGCTCTGTTGATATACTATTAACGATTTATGTATTAGGGCTTCTCCTGTGTAGGTCTGTCTAATCTGAAAGGACCCACTTCAATTAACTTTCTCTCTCAAGGTGCGGAAACCTGGTTCCAACACCCTCCCATACTACATTGGGTGAGACCTTGACCTGTGCAAGCAGGTCATTGCCGAAAGGGCCAGTAGTACAGGGGTTTATTGGAAAACCTTAAAACCGAACCTAGGTCAAAACCCCTAAATCCAACATCATCCCTTTTTCAAACTCTCTTAATATGAAAAAGGACCGATTTTTCATTGTCGTTAGACTTGTTAAAGCATCAAATAGCGACAGAATTTTCCATCATGACAAGATTGATTTTCACCTCTACTAGACTTGTTAAAGCATCACATAGTGATGAATTCACCTGAAGGGTGGAATTATACATCAAAAATATGTTATCCTCCTCAATATTGTTAAAAAATAAAGAGGTACTGGTTAGCAATGACTCAGGAAAATTGGAAAGGGATAAAACACTTTATGGTAGCAAGTCACTCTTGAACATGAAACTCATTCATTTCATCTTCGTGACTTTTGGGTTGGGTTATATGCTTGATGGTCTATCATACCTATGGTCTATCACACCATCCACAACTTTGGTTTTGGGTCAATGTGGCCAACTCATTCAGTGTCGCCAATATATTCAGAGAAGTCACTTAGTTATTCCTCATCATTTGCAATACTCATAAACCTTCATTTCATGACCGCCATCCCTGAATATTGCTTCATTAATTACATTTTGTCTCTAAAAATCATTACTTCCATTTTGTTTCATTGATGGGGGAAACATCAAGGCCCTCCTACGATGAGTTGCTTCCTGTCGACATCAGCTCATCATCTAGGAAGTTGACTTAGAAACAACCTTTCAGTACGTTGGAGTTTTCTTACATCAACGAAAAGTTTCTCACTTTCGTTGACATGTTGAAATCACAGGCCTTCGATCAAAATACTTTGTATGGTTTTCGACATCAATTCATCTATTCACACCATGCAGAATGTACTATAGTACCTTGAGATCCATTATCATTAACGGTGGTTTCTCTCTCGTCCGTTAACAACTTACATCATTGGATGGTAATTAGACGGTTTATTCCCATGTTCAACTTCAAATCACATATTCACATGGTTAGACTCGTACTTAAGCGATCGAGTGAATGAGATATAATACTTTGGATCTAGTTTCATCCATTTGTGTTGTTATTTTAGGAGTAGTACCAAATCATCCATTTGATGGTATTTACACAAATGGTCATCCTATCATGGGTCTATATCTATAGATGAATTTCCGATGTTAAGATAGTTTATGCACTGACTATGGGTATGCCTCTCTCAGCAATTATTGTCCAATATGAAAATATATCATGATATAATGTATTGTAATTGATGGAGGTCACCGTCCACTTCAGATCCTACTCATCACATCGTAAAGCATATCAATTTGGGAAGGTTTTACAGGTAAATTTGGGCATCACTCCTGAAACCCATGTCAGTATCAATTAGGGTCTATCATACTCTAAATTAGTTGCTACATGCTCTAAATAAGCATCCCATTAATGGTTTTCCTTCATGAAAGTTTCATTGCTTAGATGCTCGTTCAAGTGTTCCATTGAGCCATCAACGCACCCCTAGACTGCAGTAACTGCTTTGTAGAGCATCTACTCCCATGCAAGGCTACGTTCCAGAGCATATAGGCCCACTTTAGAGTGTGTTGGTCAACTGGGAGTGAATTTTTCATTGGATTCCAAGAATCTTCCCACCCTCTAGTGGAATCTAGAAGTTTTCCCAGCTATCACATCATCTAATAACTTCGAATATGGACACCATGGAGCCATTGAAACTCTTATCCTCCTATTCCCATGAAAAAGGAAACCTCTTCATCAATTCTGGAAAAGCCATTCAATGATTCATTAATGTCAAACTACCTTCCTCTACTTATAAATTGAGAACTAATCATAGTGCACAAGAGAGTAAGAGTTTGTATTAGTAGAGTTATGTTGGTGAGATCACAACCCTTGGAGGTGTTTTCTGCAAGTAATGTTATGCTGATGGAGTGATGATTTCTGGTGTGATGAGGATGGGACTAAAGCTGGAGTGAGTTGACATTGAATATATCCAACTAGTTGTAAATTCTCCTTCTACTGCATAATAAAGACATTTGTTCCTTTCCTAATACATGTGTCAATGATGTTATATGTGTGTTTAAAAGTGCATTCAATTCAATTTGTTTAACATGAATATATCATATGCCTTTATGTTTTTTTCTACCTTTTGCTTTCTATTGTAGGTACCAATCAAACAAGTTCAACTTGATTGAGAGCGATGGAAGTGGCGAAGGGAGGTGAGGAAAAGCGAACAAATTACAAGTAGGTTTTCTTCCCTTATCTATTCATTTTAAGGAAAAGGTCAAATATATTTCTTTCTATTGTTCTAAGTGCAACCACCACACTTAGGGAAAGCATAATTATCTATAGGTTTGATTTTCGTAAAACATCCCTGATCCATATACCTTCATATTATAAACCTAAAAAATCTTATGACTTACGTGATTAATTTCATGGTGTTGAAACATATGATGAAATTTTTCATCCTAACAACTGCCATCTGATTCATAATGATCTTGCTGAAATAATTGATGATAGTTTTCTTCACATGAATTCTGACCTGACCATGCTTTTAAAATTTAATCATTCAACACTCGAAGTTTTAGGGACTTGTCAGGAAGTCGAGGCACTTCATCTCTATTTTATGTTTATGTCAGGTTCTCGTGATTCTGATGAGAACCCCAAACTAGGTTAGATTTGAATATTTTGGCATAATTATTTTTTCAACATTGTTTCACTAGATGTAAGATCAATCTTGAAGGAATTTTATCACTTTCAAGTTAATTCCTTTAATCCTCAAGTTATATTCTATGATCAGATAGAATACTCTTTTTTTTTTAATTCATCTCTTTGCAAAATTATTGTATTAAATCTAGTTTAGGAGTGCATATATTTCATGAATTTACATGTATTTAAAGCATGCTAGCTTGATTATCAAGAAATATATCATGACCGGCTAAAATACTTCTCCCTATCAAACTCGTCCGTGAATTATCAACACCCGATATTTCTTGTCTATTTTTTGAAGCTAATCATTTAGGTTCTAGCACATTTTATCCTCTTGAGTGTTAATGAAATCTTGAGTCATTTGGTGAATACAAATCCTCATGTTAACACATTAATTTTCCAAGTTGATATGAAGGTTAAACCTGAATCAAGACATGTTAGTCTGTTGTCATCCTATTCTCATTATTATTTGTATCCTGACCGGTTCCTAGGATCAGCTACACCGATATATATTTATAATTATTTCAATTTTTGTGTTGTTGGTTTAGTTTGTAATCGGATACAAGGTAATGATTTTGTGTACTTAGAATGTGAGGAGAATGATTCTATTATTCAAAAAATTCATAAAATCTCTCAAATCGACACATCTTTGTTCTTCAATAATGGAGGATCTTATATGTTAATTGACCGATTTGATCATAAATTGGTTATAATAATTTTCATTCGATTAATCATTTTCCCACCAGTTTATATGATGGCATTCCTTTGCTTACTCTTGTTCATCTCATTTACACAAGTTTCTACGAATCATAATCTCATTCTTCAGATACTTGTCAAGAAGTTGGGGCACTTAAATGTTTTTCTAATAGTTATCGTAGGACCTCACAACCTTGATAAGGTTTCTCGAAAATATCATGTCTAATTTCCCTTGTAATATTTTCTCCATTACTCAATTGCACTATTAAAATCTCATATTTGAAAAAAATTCATGATTTTCAAATAGGTTGTTTTAGAGACCATGATCGAATCTATGATTGGCTAGAGGAATCTTACTCAGTAAACTCTATTTCTAATAATAAGTTTCGATATTTCTTGATGTTTTCTAAGACTGAAAACCCAAATGAATGTACATTCATGAGAAACATTCAAGGTTTGTATGATGATTGTTATAATAAACAAGGTGAACTTGCATGTTGGTTAAAACAAGCTACTATGGAAAACCTTTCTCTCAGTAAGCAAGACCTTCAATTTCTTGTGCAAGTTATTCAAGCTGACATAATATTTCTGTACATTGTTTAATTTTGTTTCTAATCTTTATGTGTTATACTTGCAATTCGAAATTGCTAAATGATTTGCCTTGTTGAAGAATTTGACTTCACATAATCTATAAAATTATGGTGATTTATATAGTTGGACTGGTTCTGTTTATTCATTTTGTTTCAATTAGTTATCTTGTTTGCCTTGTGCCTCTTGTTTTCCATTTTCACTGGTTTCTTCTGCATACTTCTGTTTTTTCATATATTTTCCCTTGTTCATGTTTTGGCACTGTATAATATTGTCATGTTTTATTTCATTTTCTTTGCTCATATTTTCTTTAATTATGATCATCCTTCATGAAGATGTTTCTAGTTTGGTTGGTGTTAATGTCGTTTGATTCTTTAGTGATATTTACAGATGTTGAACAAATGTGCTATTGATGGTGTACAGAGATGATAATAACTTTGAACATCTTTAAACTTCTTTGAATTTATGTTTCTACTATTGGAAATATGATGCTGAGAGTGTATTTGTATTGATGACATTAATGAAGATGAAGACATGCGACTGTTGACATGTGTTGTCCTTAATGGCAAACCACCTGATGAAGTTATTCTTGATTTGATGGACTTAGTAAATGATGTAAATCTGATGTGATATGATGATGCTAAGTGTTGTCCTTGGAAAGCAACCCACTTGATGGAGATGATGACAACTTACTTGATGAAGTTGTATGTTCCTGATGAAGAAAATATGATGTTTCTACAGTGTGTACAGAAGGCAATGAAGAAAAGAATTCAGAATGTGCTCAAAATATGATGAAAAGAGTATGTCTCTTTGTATACGCGGATTGGCCTAGGGGAAGTCGCGTATGCACGCGAAAAATAACGTTCCAAGTCGCGTATGGGCTAAAGCGCTCAAAAAGTGCAAAACCAAGGGTAAATTGACCCATGGTATTGGGTAATGATCCACCTAATTGACCCCGTCTAGGTTGTTTTGGGCTCATGGTATTGTTTTGGCCCATGGTATTGAAAAAGGGGCTCATGGTATTGAAAAAGGATAAACATATATAAGGAGAAGAATTTCATTGTGCAAATTATGAGTGTGAGAGCAAGATGTCTGAGCTTGAATGAATACTTCTCTGTGAAGTATATCTGTATGGAAAGGGTAAAGGGTTGATGATAGATATGAATCTATGAAGCACTTATGAAGCGGGATCTTTAGATCTGAAATGCACTTGTATCTACTAGATCTGATTATGGAAGACTTAGATCTGTGATGAGGCGAACATCAAGGCGAACACCTGTCTGGAGTAAAAGGGTAAATCTGAACTGAATATCTGATCTGAAAAAGTATGCTGCTCTGTAAGGATTGAAGATCTATACGCTACTTCGCCGCGGAGGAAGCGCGTATATACGCAGCCTCTCTAAAGTAAAAGCGCGTATGCGCAATAAAATATACACTGAGGTATACGCTGGTTTGTGTGGATGGAAGCGCGTATATACGCGACATCAGTAAAGGGAAAGCGCGTATGCAAACTAGGGTTTGCTGAAGCAAGGAGTATGAAATATCTGATCTGTTCTGCTGTGTTTCTGCTATCTGATCTGTGTTGATATGAATCTGTTGATGATGTATGGTTGTGCTTAAAAGTATGGAAAGGGTTCGGTCTGGAAATATGATGATTTGTGGCCTGGTGTCCTAAAGGAAGCTTTGGATCCAGTGTGAAAATTGATGAAACGTGGTCCATAGAGGTGCTGAGGGTTGTAGCCTTCAGTCAGGGGGTTGAAGCTCCCTTCCAGGTGAGGCTGGTAAACGAGATCGGGGGGTCGTAGCTCCCTTCCAGGAGAGGCTGGTAAACGAGTCGGGGGTTGGAGCTCCCTTCCGGAAAGTGTTTGTGCTTGATCACGGTGGGTGCTGTAACGCTGCCGGTCAATCTAACGAAGCACATATGTTGTAAGATGTTTTCTCTATAAATAAAATATTGAAGAATTTAGAACAGCTACAACGGTGGTTTCTCGATTTGGGTTTCACCTACAAAAATCTGGTGTTCATGTGTGATGCTTTCGTACCATTCTTCTTTACTTTTATGTTCTTGTTTATTGAACATCTGATGAATGAATGATGGAACAATATAAGTGAAGATTTAATGACAGATCTAAATCTCTGTGTATACGCTAGTTTCATAAAGGGGATCCGCGTATATACGCTAGTTTACTGAAGGAAAGTAGCGTATGGGTTTTTAAGGAATGAAAAAGTAAAAAGATTTGATTATGCAGTAAATACTGATTCACCCCCCCCCCTCTCAGTATTTTTCCCAACAATTGGTATCAGAGCGTGGTCCTTCTGCAGAAGCTTGATCGCTTGAAGGAGATCCGTCGCAATAGGAAGTCAAGAAGGAGTGATGTCTATAAAGCCACCTCTATTCAATGGAAGCAATCTGATTTTCTGGAAGGTACGAACAAAAGTATATCTGCAAAGTCTTGGTGCAGATGTATGGGCAATTGTGCAAGAAGGTTATCAATACCCGACAGATATTCCTACTGATGCAGCTGAAAGAAAGAAGTATGAAATCAATGCCAAAGAAGTGAATGTCTTATTGGGAAGCATGTCTGAATCATAATTTGCTAAAGTAATGCAGCTACATTCAGCAAAAGATATATGGGACAAAATCATTCTAAGCTATGAAGGAGACACAAAGGTAAAAAGTGCAAAACTCCAATCTCTTAGAATTGAATATGAAAATTTGAAGATGCATAGTGATGAAAGTGTTGCCAGTTTCTTTCTTTGTCTAGATGATATTGTAAATCGGATGAGAAATTTGGGTGAAACCATGGCTGATACTACTCTCGTAGAAAAGGCCTTAAGATCTTTGACTTCAAAATTTGACTCTAAAGTTTCAGCTATTGAAGAAAGGCAAGATCTGCAATCGCTTACTATTGTTCAATTACATGGTACTCTGACTGCTTTTGAAATGAGACAAGGAGGTCCTTCTCAAGTAAGAGAAGCTGCTTTTAAGGCATCTACAAAAGGAAATGAAAATGAAGTTGTCAAAGAATCTAGCTATATATCCGATGAAGAAGAAGCAAATTTCGTGAGAAAGCTCCAACTAGGTACTGGAAGATTCAAAGGTAAGCTTCCCTTCAAATGTTTTGAGTGTGGAAAAGTTGGTCATTATGCTGCTAAATGTCCCTATAGAGAAAAGCATGGTAAAGGGAAAAAATTTGAGAAGAGAAAGAGTTATTATGCAAAAGAAGATGATGATGAAGTGTCCGGTGAAGATGAAGAAGATTCTGACCAAGATCTAAAAGTGCTCATGGCTAAGAAGCAAAAGAAGAAGGTTACTCGAGGAAAGGAGATACCTCAGAAATCATGTATAGAAAAAATTGAAGAAGATGAAACAGATTCTGACGAAGATCTACAAGCACTCATGGCAAAGAAGAAAAAGGAGAAGGCCACTTGTAATACTCTTCTTTGTGCAAACAATAGTGAAAGTAAAGTTGTGGATCTAGAAGAAGCTCTCAAGATAAAAGAAGAAGAACTACAAAGTTCATACAATAAGCAAGAAACTATCTATAAAGAGATGATCTCACAAATGAAAGATCAAATAGAAATGCTGAATGGACAGGTGGACAAGTATCAAAGGTTTTATACTTATGCATCCAATCGAATTAAAGATCTAGAAGCAGATCTTGAAAAATCAAGCAAGAAGAATGAAGGACTTGAAGCTGCAATCATTTGTCTTCAGGAAGATTTAGAAGCATCAAGTAAGGAAAATAAGGAACCTCTACAATCAGTTGAAAAGGAAGGCCTTGAAGCAGAAATCATCTCTCTCAAAGAAGATCTGGAAAAATCAAATAAGAATAATGAAGAGTTGCAACAAACATGTGAAGGAAATGAAGATTGGTTGAAAGAAGAGATTCTAAATCTGAAGGATCAAGTTGAAGATGGAAGAAGAAAAGAAGAAAGCATGACAAAGCAATGTCAAGCCTTGGAGGTTGAGGTAAATATTCTCAAGGGTAAATTAGAAGAAAAGGTTAAACTTTTGAGGTTTCATGATAGTACTAACATTTTGGACAATATTCTGAGTAATCAAAGGTCTCCTGCTATCAAACATGGTCTTGGTTTCCATGAAACTGTTAAAGGATAATCTAGCTCACAAGGAAGTGCCAAAAATTCAGAGGATGTCAATGCAAAACCTGAAGTGTTGAAAGAGACAAAAGCTCAACCAACAATCATGAATTCTCCAAGGAATTCATTCAAGAATGTTGAATGTTTTAAATGTCATAATTATGGACATGTTGCAGCAAATTGCAGGAGCAGATCATTTCAGCCTCAAACAAACAGTTCCTACACAGAAAGGTACTCTGGTTTCTTCAAGGGATATTGTTTTTCATGTAACAAGTATGGACACAAAGCGGCTGATTGTAAAAGGAGGAAGAATAGAAATACTCATTATGATTCTTATGCTTATTTTTCTGGACACATGAGATGTTATTCTTGTAACAAGTATGGACATATAAGAAAGGAATGCGGGTCGAACAGATATGAGAAATTTCAGCACACAAATAGAAAACAAATCTGGAAGAAGATGGAGGGATGGAATAAGAAACAATCTAGAGAAGAAAAGGATGTTTTTGTTGATGCTCTAGAAGACAATGATTTTCTTGAAGAAAACACTCAATTCAAGATGAAGGACCGATCAGAAACGTAGGGAATTATGACCCTACTGCAGGCATCCGCTTCTGGAAGCTTACTTCTCTGATTGACTGTAGGAATGATGTGGGATACATTATGAGATTTAGTAATGTATCGTCACAAGGGGAGAAATGTATGATGACTCTCATGGTTGATTTAATTATTCTGGATATGTATTTCTGACAGTGCATCTGGTGTGAAGAAAAGACAGGAACAGAAGGTAAATTTGCAGGAGGAGATGAAGGTGTGAAATTTTCTATATTTCACTTTTCATACGCGGGTTCTGTGAAACAAAGTCGCGTATACATGCGAGTTACAACAAACACAGTCGCGTATGCATTAATGATAAGAGAATTTATCTGATAGCTGAAGATCTGGAGCAGAGGTCCAGGGGGAGCATCAGTCTGACTGCTGATGATTGTACTGTTAGCATTATTCTGGTTATATTCATTCTGATGATATGATACTTGATGCCTTGTGTTGAATATTATGGATGAAGCCTGGTTGATTTATGATGAAGAGCATTCGTTGTTGAGATGAAAGTCTTATAACTCAGAGATGAGGACTGATCATGCAGAGATTGTTGCTGATGACTTGCTGTTGAAGGTGTTTCAGATTGCACAAGTTAAGGAAGAGCACTGGTTTAGGGGGAGCAGCAGGTTGAATACTAATGATTACATTGTTGGCAATATGACTGCTTATTCTTTGGTTTTTGTGATACTCATGCTTAAATGATGATGACTTGGTACATGATTTATTGTGATGAGACTTTGAGCCCTGGTTGCTGATAAGCATCTTTTGTACTCACACATGGATGAGTTGGATGTCATTTGATTCAGAAATAAATCATGCAAAGTTTGTTACTATGGTTGAGAGATCTTTTGCCTTCATATGTTACTTCATGTTAAATCCTGAAGATCATGGTGATGTTGGACCACATGGATGATTACTTGACACATATTTGAAGATGTTTTTTTGGTATGATAATCTCTCTTAAAGGTTGTATTGATGTTGCAAAGAATATGAAGGCTTGGTTACTATTGTGCTGATGCTTCAACCGTTGGATGACGCTTGAAGACAAAACTACACTATTCTATCTATCTGTAGTCCAGGGAAGCATTCAAATGTCTCAGAAAGAAGTTGATCACTGTCTTTGCCTTACAAAGAATCAGATCTGGTTGAAATTTAGAAGATGGCTTGGGATACGCGGGTTTCCTGAAACATAGTCGCGTATGTACGCGAGTTCCTGCACATAAAACCGCGTATGGTTGGTTGCTGACAATTTTTGGTTGGTTCAGCTCTCTTCAGCACAGCTACAATGCTGTTTGGTATCTCTGATACTGTTTGGTATCTCTGGTGGTGTTCCAGTTCTCATAATTTTGTTTCTAATGTTTTGATGAAGATGCCTTGATGATTTGTTGGTGGAAGTTTTCAGGATGCACAAACTAAGGGGGAGCCTTAGTCATTTTGGAAAGATTGCTTGGTTGCACAGATTCAGGGGGAGCATTAGCTTTGCTGAGTATAATGCAGTGGTTCTGATATTTGATCTCTCTTGAGGTCTTTTTGGTATTGATTATGAAAAGTCATATTTGTATTTTGATTAAAAGGTCTGGTTGAGACCCATGATGTAAAATTGTAATATTCAGTCATGTAAGGACTTGTCAAGTTGTAAACCCACTTGGTTGGGTAGCTGAGTCATGTTTGTAAACCCACTTGGTTGGGTAGCTGAGTCATGTTTGTAAACCCACTTGGTTGGGTACTTGAGTCTCATATGGAAATCCACTTGGTTGGATATTTGATGTAAGTATGAGTCATTGGTGATAGGAACTTCATAGAGTCATGTACTTCATTGACAAATATGTTTGAAGATTCAGCATGAACTCAGGGGGAGCTTGGCCACTTCAGCACATATCAGATCTGCAGAATGTTTCTTCCACATAAGGAGGAGAGTGTTGGTTTTTGATCCGCCCTTGCCCTTGATGTCAAAGGGGGAGAGTGACATGGTGTTTGAATGAAGAAGAAGATAATGATGTCAAATATTTGGGAGAGTGACATTTTTGGGAGAGTGACATGGTATCTATCTGCTATGGTAACCAAACACCATCGTGGTTGCCATCAAGTCCAAAGGGGGAGATTGTTGGAAATATGATGCAGAGTGTTGTCCTTGATGGCAACCCACTGAATGAAGGTGAAGACATGCGACTGTTGACATGTGTTGTCCTTGATGGCAATCCACCTGATGAAGTTATGCTTGACTTGATGGACTTAGTAAATGATGTAAATCTGATGTGATATGATGTTTGTTGACAATATGATGCTAAGTGTTGTCTTTGAAAGGCAACCCACTTGATGAAGATGATGACAACTTACTTGATGAAGTTGTGCTTGAGAGAATATGTTCCTGATGAAGAAAATATGATGTTTCTACAGTGTGTACAGAAGGCAATGAAGAAAGGAATTCAGAATGTGCTCAAAATATGATGAAAAGACTATGTCTCTTTGTATGCGCGGATTGGCCTAGGGGAAGTCGCGTATGCACGCGGAAAATAATGTGCCAAGTCGCGTATGGGCAAAAGCGCTCAAAAAGTGTAAAACCAAGGGTAACCACCATGGTATTGACCCATTTTATTGGGTAATGATCCGCCTAATTGACCCTGTCCAGGTAGTTTTGGGCTCATGGTATTGTTTTGGCCCATGGTATTGAAAAAGGGGCTCATGGTATTGAAAAAGGAAAACCTATATAAGGAGAAGAAATTCATTGTGCAAATCATGAGTGTGGGTGCAAGATGTCTGAGCTTGAATGAATACTTCTCTCTGAAGTATATCTGAATGGAAAGGGTTACACTTGAATGATAGATCTGAATGTATGATGCACCAATGATGAGGTAGGGGATCTAGATCTAAATTGCTCTTGTATTTGCTAGATCTGATTATGGAAGGGAGGGATGTTTGTGATGGCTTGAGCATCTGGCGAACTTATATGCGAAGCAAAAGGCCCGAATATATGATCGATGAAGTATCTTTGCTCACGTAATGATTGAAGATCTATCACAGCTACTTCGGCAAGCGGAGGAAGCCCCAACGTATATCTGTAAACCAATTGAGAAAACGCGTATGTAATAAAATCGATTCTTGAGGGTATACATTTGGTTTACATTATTGAATGACGCGTATATCTGTGACATCAGAGAAAGGAAACGCGTATGCAAACTAGGATGTTATTGAAAGCGTAATGAAATGTATCATTTGTTAAACATTTGGTTTTTACGATATACAGCTGATGAAGTTATGTATCTGTTTCATGGTTGGCTGTGCTTAAAAGTATGGAAAGGTCTAGTGTAAATATATGATGAGGAGAAATGGCCAGCTGCAGTGTTGTTCTATTGAAGTTGTTTGGATCCAGTGTGAGAATTGATGAAACGTGGCCCATAGAGGTGCTGAGGGTTGTAGCCTTCAGTCAGGGGGTTGTAGCTCCCTTCCGGGTGAGGCTGGTAAATGAGAGCAGGGGGTCGTAGCTCCCTTCCAGGAGAGGCCGGTAAACGAGTCAGGGGGTTCGAGCTCCCTTCCAAGAGAGGCTGGTAAACGAGCGCAGGTGGGTGCGTCTTGGTGTCTGCTTGGCACATATGTTGTAATATGTTTTCTCTATAATAAAATATTGAAGGCTGAGCAACTGCAGCGGTGGTTTTCTCCCGACTTGGGTTTCCACCTAAAATCCTGGTGTTCATGTGTGATGCTTTGTGTGATGGTTTATTCTGTTCTTACTGCTCATGTTTACTGTTTATAGAACATCTAATGAATGAATGATGGAATGATATAAGTGAAGAACTCATTGCATAATTAGATCTCTGAGTATACGCTAGTTTCATAAAGGGGATCCGCGTATATACGCTAGTTTACTGAAGGAAAGTAGCGTATGGGTTTTAAGGAATGAAAAAGTAAAAAGATTTGATTATGCAGTAAATACTGATTCACCCCCCCCTCTCAGTATTTTTCCCAACAGGGATGGAGATGGATTTTCGATCAGGACATTCCACCTGTGCCTATCTATTGTATAAATTTATGGGACACAAGATATAGAGGGATGTATGACTGAATCACTGAACACTTCATCTCGAAAAAATATCAATTAATTTTTGACATGTGTAGAAATTATGATGTATATTTACAACTTCTCATGAAATTTTATCAAAATCACAAGACACAAACCTACTCTACTGCTATGTAGACATCAATTCATAATTTAGAACAAAAATATTAGACATGCAATAAGAAATCACACACATGCAAATAGTATTTTTCCTTGGGAAATAAATCTGCTAAAAACCCTAATTCCTGCTTGCATTAATATGATGAATGGAGATGTATTACAGTTTATTTTCTAAATTGAGCATAACCTGCAAGTGCATAACCTATCTCTCTTCTTGTTGAGAAGCTTTGAGCCAGACTTAGTCAATTTATGCCTATGCTTGAGCTCCTACTTCCTTATGTTGTTCCTTGAGAAATTATGCCCCTATTATTTAGGAATTTCTCCAAAATGGATTCCGTAATTCCATAGGCCGATCATTTGACTGCATGCAACATCTGTACTCTTAAGACTAGTCTACAACTGATGTTACACTGCCTTGGAATCTCCACCAAGATTGGGGAACTCTAATTCTTTGCATGCACTAGCTATTTTGGGTTGATTGATCAGTTAACTGGATGATCACTGAGTTTGACTGAAGTCCCACTGCACGGCTGACCCTACAATAGTTACTTCAATAATTAGAACTAGTTTAACTGAAAACAACCTTAGATAACTGACCTTCATTTCTACAAATTAGCAACCACACATGCTTAAATAAACTCTGTTGGGCATGTGTTATATTATTTCCATGACTAGTCACGCGCGGGGGGGGGGCGTAAGCTCCCACGTACGTTGCGTCGGGTAGCGGGGGTGGCCGGCCCCACCCACTGTTCTCAGGTGAGTGCCGGAAAATTTTTTGGTCCTTATTTTTCGGTGGGCGGAATTGCCGATGGTTTTGTGCATGGGTTTGCACATGGTTTTGGGGCATGATGGTTTTCGGCCCCTGGTATTTTGTAGATCCGGTCAAGGGAACTACGGTTATGTTCTAATCCACGGTTAATGGATTGGGGTTTATGTATGCTTCGACATGTATATATATATGTTGTAACACTAAAAGGAATATAATGAAAAATCAAGCTGGTTGTCCCGATTTGGGATCCAGGGGGAAATCTCTGTGTATATCTGTTTTATGTTTTATGCTTTCGCTATTGTTTATTTTCTATTTTTAAGATTTGTTTGCAGATAATTTCTGTACAGGGTTAAAACCTACATTTGGTATCAGAGCAGTTTCGGCTTCAAGGGGACGCCTTTACTGCTGAGGGTTTTTTTTCTCAGCCCTGAGGTAGACCCTGTTCAGTGGGAGATCTGCGGGATCAATTCTTGCAGTGAAAGAAGATGGCGAGCGGTGGGAAGATAGAGATCGATAAATTTAATGGTCAGAGTTTTGAGTTGTGAAAGCTCAAGATGGAGGATCTGCTGGTGGATAAGGATTAGTGGATCACAATAGATCCGGGTACTAAACCAACGATAATGTCAGATGAAGACTCGAAGAAGCTGGATCGGAAGGCAAAGAGAAAAATAGGGTTGTGTGTCTTAGATTCAATATTATTGAATGTATCTAGGGAAGCTACGACGAAGACCTTGTGGGACAAGCTAGGTACTTTGTACCAATATAAGTCTCTGGTGAATAAATTGTTCCCATGGAAAAAGATGTATAACCTGAGGATGAAGGATGGAGACCCAGTAACAGAGCATCTGAATGCCTTCAATACTGTGGTAAGCCAGCTATCATCTGTTGATATTAAAATCTCAGATGAAGATAAGTGCATCAGTTTGTTGTGTTCTCTACCATATTTGTGGGACAATCTGGTTATTGCAATAGGTAGCAATACAACTACCTTGAATTTTGATGACATTGTCTCAGCCTTGCTGTCGGAGGAAATGTGACGGAGAAATATGGAGGGTCAGAATGGAGATGCCTTATCTGTATGAGGAAGGTTTTAAAACAGAAACAAGAATAAGGTTTCGAATGGGAGATCTAAATCTAGAGGGAGATCTAAATCTCCTGGAAAGTTTGTAAAGGTGTGCTGGAAATGCGGAAAGGAAGGGCACTACAAAAAGGACTGCAGATCTAAAGCTCAGAGAAAGGAAAGGGATACGATGATGCTCCTTACGCGAGGCAAAAACCACCTCGGATGAAGGTGGGATGTGTATTTGGCTTCTTCTTCAAATACACATGTAGATCATGAGTCATGGTTGATTGACTCGGGTGCATCCTTTCACTTCACTCCCCATAGGGAGTGGTTCTACGAGTATGAGAAATATGATGGCGGTGATGTATTCTTAGGTGATGATAGGAAGGCCAGATTCGTCGAACGTGGAAAAGTCAAGTTGAAGCTACAAGGTGGAAGGATTAGAACATTCCTGGTGTTCTGCACATTCCTGCATTGGCCAGAAATCTGATTTCTGTAAGCAATATGGATGATGCAGGTGTAAAAACAGTGTTCGAGAAAGATACCTGTAAGATGGTTCGGGGAGAAATGGTATTAATGCGAGGAGTTCAGATTAGAACTCTGTACAAGATTTAGGGCAGCACTATTATTGATGGGTGCAACAGTTATGTGGTTCCTGAAAGTGGAGCGGAAAGTCTAGCTGTCTCTGGAGAAAAGACCATGCTATGGCATCAAAGGCTTGGACATATTGGAGAGAAGAGCCTTCGGATACTACATAGAGATGGTATGGTAGAAGGTATGTCTAATTGTTCTCTGGATTTCGATTTCTTTGAACATTGTGTATATGGGAAGCAGAATTGGGTGAGTTTTCCTTCTGGTGCTAAGAGGGCGAACAAGATATTAGAACTTGTGCACAGTGATGTGTTTGGACCTATGTCACTTCCATCACTGGGAAAGTCTGTGTACTATGTTTCATTCATAGATGAATTCTCAAGGAATACATGGATATATTTCTTGAGAAAGAAATATGAAGTCTTTGATAGATTTAAAGAATTTAAGGCTCTGGTGGAAAACCAGACAAAGAAGAAGATAAAGGAGTCTTTGAGGGCCGGATAATGAGTGGGGAGTGTTGAGCCTCAAATTTGTGCTTTCCTTCACCTCATTTTACCTCATTCTCCCTTGTCCATTTCTATTTTAAAACCAATTGATCAATAAAAATAGTTAAAATTACTTCTAGAATGGTTTACATGACTGACTTCTTGAATTTTGTGATTGTTGCCATTGTTAAGCATTTTGACCGGAACTAGCTGCAGAATGCAGACATTCCGTAGCTAACCGACGATTCTGCAGCTACCTTCATGTTTGAGTATGTTCCAGGTGGCCTCTTGAGGAAAAACGCATATGGGCATGATCCACATCGTGCCTACATGGTTTGTTGCTCATCATGGAAGAGGAAATGAATTCTGGGTACGGTTATGCACGTGGGAACACATTTGTGAAGGAAGACTCCTACTAGGACTGTCTCAGTCCAGGTGTCTTTTCTCCTTCACGCAGCCACCTCAAAGACTCCTAAGATGATTTGGATAAGGAAGACATCATTCCTAAATTATTGTAATTATTGTTACTTGCATTTACTTTATAAACTCTTGAGTAGGCCGAGAGCTTAGTTAGAAAATTTGTGTTAGATTTGCTGCTAGATTTTGTGAAAACTCTGTGTTACGTCTTTGAAGACACAGAGCATTATGTTCAAACTATTGCATCGTTAATGGAGCAGACAAAATTATCTTGAAGGCGTGATTTAATTTGGAGTTGAATACCGTCAAGTGGTAGAGGGCCCCTGCCCCTTGCACGGATTTCTTTTGCGTAAACTAGATAAGTTTTTCCTGGCTGTCTTTACGTTCTGCATTTGAATTAGTAGTTGTTTTGTTTTATCTACTGTAGTCGTACTCATTCTAGTTCTTCCATAAGAAGACACTCTTCCAACAGACTAAAATGATGAATGTTTAATGACTATGGTATTGTAGGATGGGAGTTAAATTTGTATTTGTTTTTAACTAGCTACTGTAGTCATATTCGTTCCAGTTCTTCCACAAGAAGACACTCTTCCAATAAACTAAAATGATGAATGTTTAATGACTATGGTACTGTAGGATAGGAGTTGAATTTGTATTTGTTTTAACTAGATACTGTAGTTATATTCATTCCAGTTCTTCCACAAGAAGACATTCTTCCAATATATTATAATGATGAATGATGAATAGCTATAGTGCTGTAGGAATTAGTTGTAGTTTTTGCTCTTCACTATCACAGTTGCACTTGTTCTAATCACTCTTCCACAAGAAGAAATTATTCCAAGACATCCTTAAGAAGTTCAAGATATGACCGTGATGTGATAATTTAGTTTTTCATTTGCTTTCAGTTCATTTGCTTTCAATTGCATACAATTACACAGTCAGAACTGTTCTACCTCTTCCACAAGAAGGAACTCTTCCAAAACATCACTAATGATGAACAAACAGATTATGTAACTTCATAGAATAATGCATGTTAGTTAGAATGCTCCGGAGTTTCATTTTGCATTTAATTCATGTCCAGCTACTTCGTTTCAAGTTTGATGATGACTTATAGTTTAACATTGTTCTAGTTTAGAAGCATCTTAAGCTCATGTTTAAATTAATTCATTGTACTTGCATCTCATAGTCACACTGTCACCCTTTGCACAGTAGATCACTTTAGTTGATAGGATTCACAAGACAGCCTTCATTATTTACAAATATCTTTTTGTTTTGAAAACCACCAGTGATCCATAACCATAGGAACAGAAGATAACACCATTACAAGGTCTGAAATATCTCTGCAAATTCCTCATCATAAACAGGGCTCTTCCTCAAAAGAACTACCTTGAAAAGAAACCAATAACTCTTTGAGTATAGGCTCTGTGACATTCAATTGAAATTGCAGAATAGAACTAGGAATTAGTCATGGAGTAGATGAGCTTAGAATAGAATGTTGCATCATGATTAGTGTCTAACTGTCTAGTTAGAAAACTTGCATATTTAGTGATTATTTCTCAAGTCTAGTTTGTGTCATTTGTCTAAGAAGTTATCATCAAGCTCTTGTTTCTATTCAGTCATATTTCAGATGTTGCTTCAGTGTTTTTGATTACATTTGCCATTCCATACATTAGGCTCAACTGTGGTTTTGACCACCAATTTCTTTTCATTAGTTTTCTAGGCATTTTCATTGTAAACACAAAACTTCAAAAGATCAAAAACATCATAAATCAACATAAAAGACCAAAACATCACAAAACACTACACACAACGCACTAGGAAACAAGCACCTAGGTACATATGGTACACTTCACTTCAGCAGTTTACAAATCCTGGTTGACAATTAAATGAACTCAGTTTAGGAGACTAGATTGAGACACAACAGGGAGTTCTGTAAGAAGTGTGGTATAGCACGGAAGAAAACTACTCCATACACACCTCAGAAAAACAGAGTTGCAGAAAGAATGAACCGAACGCTGACGGAAAAGGCAAGAAGCATGCTCAGTGGTACCGGGTTAGGACAAGAATTCCGGGCAGAGGCAGTGGAGACTGCATGTTACTTGGTTAACGTATCACCTTCATCAACGTTGGAGGATAAGACTCCACATGAGGTATGGACTGGTAAGAAAACCTCTCTTTCACATCTGAGGGTATTTGGATGTGATGCATATGTACATGTTCTAAAGGAGAAAAGGACCAAGTTGGATAATACATACGAAAGGTGCATCTTTATTAGGTATAAGAATGGTTTAAAGGGTTACAAGATTTGGAACCCAGAAACAAGGAAGGTTGTGTACAATTAAGATGTGGTGTTTAGAGAGGTGAAAGATGTTGTTAAACATGAAGTCCTACCAAAGGAACCTGAGAAGATAGAGTTTGAGCTAAAGGAGTATGAATCAGACTCTACAACATAAGAAGACTCAGAAGAGGAAGAGCCACAAACTCCAGCTGTGAGAAGATCAGTTCGGGAAAGAAGACAACCAGAAAGATATAGTCCATATGCTTTCTGTTCAAATTTTGCTTTAACTATAACTGATGATGATCCCAGAACTGTCAGGGAGGCAATAGATTCAGAGGATTGAAAACTCTAGAAGGAGGCCATGGTTGATGAAATGGCATCCTTGCATAAAAATGAGGCATAGGATTTGGTGGAGTTGCCGACTAGAAGGAAGGCCATCAAGAGAAAATGGGTGTTTAAGAAGAAGATGAATGTAGAAGGCAAAGTGGAGAAATACAAAGCTCCGTTGGTAGCAAAAGATTATTCCCAGGTGCCTGGAATTGATTTTGGTGATATTTTTTCTCCTGTTGCCAAAGTTACTTCTATTAGATTACTTTTATTTGTTGCTGTTGCATTTGATTTTGAGGTAGAAAAGATGGATGTGAAGACAACGTTTCTTCACGAGGATTTGGAAGAGGAGATCTACATGAAACAACCTGAAGGCTTTATGGTGAAGGGAAAGAAAGAACTGGTATGCAAGTTAAAGAAGTCTCTGTATGGGTTAAAACAATCAATAAGGATGTGGTATCAGAAATTTGATACCTATATACGGGAACTTGGCTTCACCAGAAGCAAGGAGGATCACTGTATTTATTTTAAATTAATTGGTGACCGTGTTATTTATTTGGTCTTGTATGCGGATGATATGTTGTTGATTGGAAATGACAAAGAAATTATCCAAGATTTTAAGACCCAACTGTTCTCCAAATTCAACATGAAGGATCTTGGTGCTACAAACTATATTTTGGGCATGGAAATTAAGAGAGATTGGGTAAAGAGGAATCTCTGGTTAAACCAGAGGAAGTATGTCGAGACTATATTGCAAAGGTTCAATATGTAGGATAGTAAACCGGTGAATGTTCCGATTCCTGTAGGTACAAAGCTGTCTGCTGAACAGTGTCCTAAGACACAAGAAGAAGTGGATGATATGTCCCGTGTTCCATATGCAAGTGCAGTGGGTAGCCTGATGTATGGAATGGTCTGTAATAGACCAGACATTGCACATGCAGTGGGAGTATTGAGAAGTTTTATGTCAAACCTTGGGAAGGAGCATTGGACACCAGTGAAGCGGGTTTTCAGATATTTGCGTGGAACTAGTGATTATGGCTTGTGCTACCAGGGAAGCCCAGGATTGGAAAGAGTGTTGGACATTCATGGTTTTGTTGTTGCAGACTGGGCTAGAGATATAGACCAAATAAGATCTACAAGTGGGTATGTTTTTAGCCTATTTGGAGGTGCAGTTAGTTGGATGAGTAAAAGACAGTCTGTAGTGGCTCTTTCAAATATAGAGGCAGAATACATGGCAACCACTCATGCAAGCAAGGAAGCAATTTGGTTGCAGAGATTGTGTTCAAGTATGGGGTTGGTGCAACAAGCTATAAGGATAGATTGTGATAGCCAAAGTGCACTTTTCTTGGCTAAGAACCCTGCTTATCATTCAAAGACAAAGCACACTGATGTTCAATATCATTTTGTGAGATATATGGTTGAGGCTAAAAGGGTGTTGCTGGTAAAGGTGGACACTTTGAAAAATGTTGCAGATGCATTGGCGAAGTCTGTGAGCACTGAGAAGTTCTCTTTGTGTAGAGAAACAATGGGTGTTGCAAAGCTGGGCTAATGACTCAGCTCTCATGTGGCCCCCTATGGAAAGAAAACAACAAGTGGGAGAATGTTTGGTATGTGCTATATTCTTTCCATGACTAGTCACGCGCGAGGGCATCACAGGGGGGCCGATAGCCCCCCCTGTACGTTGCACCGGGTGTAGCGCCCTGGGAAAATTTTTTTTGGTCCTTATTTTCCAGTGGGTGGACCCACCCATGGTTTTGTGCATGGATTTGCACATGGTTTTGGGGCATGATGGTTTTCAGCCCCTGGTATTTTGTAGATCCGGTCAAGGGAACTACGGTTATGTTCTAATCCAGGGTTAATGGATTGGGGTTTATGTATGCTTCAACATGTATATATATGTGTTGTAACACTAAAAGGAATATAATGAAAAATCAAGATGGTCGTCCCGATTTTTGATCCAGGGGAAAATCTCTGTGTATATCTGTTTTATGTTTTATGCTCTCGCTATTGTTTATTTTCTGTTTTTAAGATTCGTTTGCAAATAATTTTTGTACAGGGTTAAAACCTACAAAATTTAAATACTCCAACTTGAATTTACTAAGTAAACTAGGTGACACAAGCCATGTCACACAAGTTAACTGCATCCAAGTTGTTGACTGATGTGGAAATTCAAATTTTATCAATTTAATCAAGGCAAAATAAAATTGAGAATTTATTTCTACATTTTTCAACACTCCCTCTCAGCAAGAAAGGAATTATCAACCACCCCTATCCTGCACCTGTGGAACTCAAACTTCCCTCTTGAAAAGACCTTTTTCAAATTGTCAGCATCTTGTTCCTCTGTCGAAATGTACTGCAACAACATTATTCGCCTCTGCAAACAGTCCTGCAAATGGTGATACTGTATGTATATATATATGCTTGGATCAATTGTGAAAAAAGGATTCTCAGAGAGCTTGATGCAAATATGATTATCACAATAGATCACAGTTGAATCCATCAATTGACCAAACAATCCAACAAGTATATTTCTCATCCAGATCACCTCACATGCTGCTTGACTTGCAACCGTGTATTTTGCTTCTTTCGAGTTGAGTGCCATAGATATTTTCTTTCTGTTGTACCAGGAAAGCACTCTGGACCACAAACTGAAAATTCCACTTGATGTACTCTTTCAATCTGTTGGACCCCCTGCCCAATCCGCATCTGTGAAGCCACACAACTTCACTCCCTCTATCCGTCTGTACCATAGTCCAAACTGGGTAGTGCCTCTAAGGCACCGTAGAACATGGTTCGTTGCCTTCCAAAATAATTTGGTTGGCCTAACCATATATTGGCTCAGCTTGTTGATTGCATAGCACATATCTGGTCATGTGTTCGCAAGGTACATCAGTGAACCCACTAGCTACCCGTAGAAATTATACAAACAATGTGTATATCAATGGATTCAATCCGATCAAGCAATGTACTAAAGCAAGATACTGAATCATTCTATAAATCAATTGTGGAAAATAAACACGATCTCCAATCACAACAAGTAAAGAAATAAGAAAATAAAAACACAACACATATATTTTTCTGGGGAAAGATTGCTACTCAAAACCCCTCTATCTTCTATTTTATATTCACCAAGGAATCATGAAACAATTAAAATGCACTCTTCTCACAAGAGTCTCCTGCGCTCCCACAATTTTCTCACAGTGATCCGGAAAAAATCGACCAACACTTAGCCAATTTTCAGCCTCTAATAAGCTTGCTTGCTTGCACAATTCATGTGGAATTCAATCCCTATTCTTTAAGAAATTCAACCTTCCAAAACTGCACAATCCTCATGGGAAATCCTATGGTTTTCATATTGCATGCGAGCAACCTACTAATGGTACAACTGATAGTTAACATCCCTTTAACCTTTGTCTCAACTGGGTCTCCATTGGAACTGACATGAATGCAGCTATTAATAGTAAATCATCAGTTACACGACAGATCACTACATGCAAATTAAATCTGATTTAATTCAATTGATCTCTCACTAGTGCAACAAACATTTACAACTAGCTCAACTGACTTTAACTCAATAAATCGAGTTAACTGATTTCTCATGCATTAAACTAATGCTCTAAATACAACTTGAACTCCATAACTAATAGAATCACTCTGCATGCCTCACCAACCATCCTCAACTCGAAATTCATGAGCTAACTGAGTTTATCACACCTAGTTAACTATTGCAAGTGATTATGAGATAAGATTACATTTTATTGTCCAATTTAATTAAGGGAAAATGAAATTAGACACACATTTCTTGTTGAATTTTCAACACTCCTTCTCAACAAGAAAGGGATTATCAACTACCTCGATCTTGAATCTATGGTATTCGAATTTTCTCCTAGCAAGCGCCTTCATCAGAATATCTACATCATGTTCTTTCGTGGAAATGTACTAAAGTAACATAATGAACCTATGAACACAATCTCTGAGATGGTGGTACCAGATGGCTATGTGCTTGGACCTATCATGGAATACTAGATTAATCGAGATTTTTATGCAACTCTGGTTATCACAATGTACCACCGCCGGATCCATCTGAGAACCAAACAAACCAACCATAATCTTCCTCATCCAGATGGCCTCACATGCAGCCCGACTTGTTGCGATGTACTCTACCTCGGGTGAAATGAGTGCCACAGATCACTGCTTCCTGCTGTACCAAGAAACTGCTATCGATCCTATGCTGAAGATCCCTCCCGATGTGCTCTTTTTGTCTGATGGATTTCCTGCCCAATCTGCATCGATGAATCCTTGAAGTTTCACTCCCTCTTTTCATCTATACCATAATCCATAATCTGTAGTACTCCTGAGATATCTCAAGACATGCTTCCCCACCTTCCAAAAGAGCTTGGTCGGCTTAACCATAGCTTGACTCAGCTGGTTAACTGCATTGCAAATGTATGGTATGGTGTTCACCAAGTACATCAGTGAACCCACTAGCTACCTGTGAACAATAGCGTCCACTACCTCACCTGAAGTAGCATCCTCATTCCTCCAGTTTCCTGGAAGAGGAGTTTCCATGGGTTTACAACTCTCCATGTGAAACTTACTCAGGATCTCTTTGGCAACTCAACACATAACTTTTCAACGTGACTTATTTTGGAACTTCTAGCAATGCCATCTCAATTCAATATATCTTGCTAATAAAAAAACATACTCCTTATGGAAAAGGTGTAGTTAATTTTTTTCTACCTGGCATTGGAGAAATAATGATTTCAAATGTATGGTATGTCCCAAAATTTAAGAAAAATTTGATATCTTTAGTCACGATTCGACAAGCAGGACATCTGGTGATTATGGAAGATGGCTTAGTTAAAATTAACTCAGTCAAACAGAACATGAAAACAATGATGACATGTTATGAAGATGGAAAACTGTTAAGAATGAAGGAGATAGTTATTCCAAGAAATTTTGACTTTGCAGGAGCAACAAGTACAGACATTTCACCGATCAAATTGTGGCATGTAAGATATGGCCATATCAAATTTGAAAGTCTCTCTCAATTACAAAAACATGGAATGGTTAAGGGACTTCCAACCTTCAAAAGGGAAAATGCAAAATGTGAAGCTTGCATTTATGGAAAACAACATCGAGAGAATTTTCCCACAAGTTCATGGCGAGAAAACAAGTGTTTGCAATTGGTTCACAATGATATTTGTGGACCCTTAGAAACTTCGCTAGGAGGATGCACATATTTCTTACTCTTTGTTGATGATTTTAGCAGGATGACTTCGGTATATTTTTTGAAGCAAAAGTCAGAAGCATTTGAAAAGTTTAAAATTTTTTTCCAACTTATTGAAAATGAAGTTAGGAGAATATTGGCACTCTTCGAACATAAAATGGAGGAGAATTCACTTATAATGAATTCAAAATGTATTGCATGGATAATGGCATAAAACGACATCTTACCAATGTCTACACTCCACAACAAAATGAAGTAGTAGAAAGAATGAACCGCACCTTGTTAGGAATGGTGAGATTGATGCTAAATTTCAAAAATTTAAGTCTTATATATTGGGCTGAGGCAATTCATACAACTGTCTACTTAAGGAACAGATCTCCAACTTCTTCTTTAGATGGAATCACACCATATGAAGCATGGTTTGGCTTCAAACCTTGAGTTAAACATCTCAGAGTTTTTGGATCAGTATGTTATGCCTTAGTTCCGAAAGAAAAACGAACTAATCTTGACTCACACAACTTGAAGTGCACAATGATTAGGTATTCTGATGAGAAGAAAGGGTACCAAATTTTTCCCAATGGGAAATTTATTGTGAGTAGGGATGTGATTTTTGATGAAAATGAGAGTAAGAGCGCTGAAGAAATTGAAATTATTCTTCAAAATTTAGAAACAAAAGGTGATAAAAGAAAAGGAAATATAAAAATTCAACCAAATTCACAAAATTGGTATGAACTTGAGTTTCCTTCATCCGAAAATGATTCATCTAGTCCATCTTCTTCACCAGCACCATATGGGTCTTTTGGCAGTTCATCCAAATATCCTGACAGCAACAATTCTTCTGACAGTGACTCTCCGCCCCCAAAATCTGCGGTTGATCAAAGAACATCTATTTACATCAACCCTCTTTACAATGATGCTGATTTTACACAATCTCAAACCAATGAACATCAATTGCCAAAATGGGCAGTTCAAATTTTGAAAAATGTAAGGCCTAATGAGCAGAATAAAATAGGAACAAGGGGATCAAAAAGAAGTGAAGGAAATTTTTCCTTGATAGCAAATGATTTTACTGAACCTTATACTTATCGAGAGGAAATAAAACATAAAGAATGGACACAAGCCATGGTTGATGAATATTAAGAAGTTCTTGATAATAACACTTGGAAACTTGTTGATTGTCCTCAAAATGTTAAACCCATCGGATGAAAATGGGTTTACCGAATTAAGTACAAGCAAAATGGTGATATCGACAAGTACAAAGAAAGACTTGTTGCTAAGATTTTTGCGCAATAGGAATGGATTGATTATGAGGAAACATTTGCTCCTATAGCTAAATGGAACACCATCTGACTCACACTTGCCTTAGCAACTCAACAAGGATGGAAATTTCATCAGATGGATGTAAAAAGTGCTTTCCTCAATGGATATTTACATGAAGAAGTGTATATGACACAACCACCAAGTTTTGAAATTGAAGGACAGGAACATAAATTCTGCAAACTGATAAAGGCTTTATATGGGTTAAAACAAGCTCCCCGAGCTTGGTATGCCAAAATGGACGAATACCTTCGGAAAGTTAGCTTTCAATGAAGTGAATCTGATGATACCTTGTATGTATGCCAACAAGGTGAAAATTTGGTGATTCTGCTTATGTATGTAGATGATTTTATTATCATTGGAGACAATGATGATCACATTGCACAAGTGAAAAAGGAGTTACATGTAGGTTTTAAAATGACAGATTTGGGACTACTTCACTACTATCTTGGAGTTGAAGTATTCCAACGTCCACATCATATTTTCATTTCTCAGAGTAAGTATGCAGTATAAGTTCTTCAACGATTTGGAATGCAGGATTGCAAGCCTGTTCTTACCCCCATGGAACAAAACTTGAAACTTTCAAAATTTGAAGGTGGGGAAATGGTGGATTCCACTACTTATCGACAGTTGATTGGCAGCCTGATTTATCTGACAACTACTCGACCATATCTTTCTTACGCCATCAGTATTCTTTCACGCTTTATGCAGGAACCACGAGACAACCACTGGAATGCAACCAAAAGAGTTCTTCATTATATCCAAGGAACAAAATATTTTGGTCTTCTTTACAAAAAGACTAAAATTTTTGTACTTGGTGGATTTTCAGATGCCGACTTTGCTGGCAGCCTTGATGATAGGGCATAAACCTTAGGTTATTTATTGAACATGGGGTCAGCTGTAGTTTCTTGAAGTTGCAAGAAGCAAGATATAGTGGCCACTTCTTCAACAGAAGCAAAGTACATATCAGCATGGGAAGCAACATGTGAGATTTTTTGGTTGCGTAGAGTTTTACAGGACTTGGGAATTCCTCCAGCATAAGCTACATCATTATTCATCGACAACCAGTCAGCAATAGAGCTTGCCAATAACCCAGTTTTTCATTCAAAGAAAAATCATGTGGACACCAAGTATCATCATATCAGATCACTCATTGCAAAGGGTGTCATCAAGTCGATTTATTGCCCTTCAGAAGATCAAATCTCCGATATCTTCACGAAACCTCATGGAAGAATAAAATTTACTAAGTTTAGGGATGAAATTGGTATATGTTGTAATGTATCTTTGGATCATAGGGGGGAATGTTAGATGATCCAAATATCATAGTTTAAATTTAGGATAAAATATTTATTAAATTAGAATTTTTAATAAATATTAGAGACACTCAAAAATATAATATTGTTAGAAAAGATAGGACTCTAGAATAGTGTCGTATCTTAGGCTCTAAAATAGGAATAACGTTAGTAGATTGTTTAGAAGGTTATTTATTATAAATGGACACTTGTTGTTTTATCAAGTGGTCCATAATGAAATTAAGTTAGGACATGTAGTATATAAATAGGTTATTTTCCTAATTGCAAGAGTGTTGGAGTTTACATGTGTAAACTCTTGCAATTCCTATGTAATTTCTTTTTCCATTATCAATAAAATTATGTTTTTAAGGGAACTTCTATATTAAGCTTGACTCACCTGATTAACTGTGTAGAAAAGTTCTGGTCTGGTGTTCACCAAGTACATCAATGAACCCACTAGTTTCCTGTAAACAGTAGCATCCACTACCTCACCTGAAGTAGCATCCTCATTCCTCCAGTTTCCTGGAAGAGGAGTCTCCATGGGTTTACAACTATCCATGTGAAACTTACTCAGAATCTCTTTGGAATGCTTGCCTTGAGAAAAAAATAGCTCACCATCCCGCTGCCATATTTCCAAACCAAGGAAATAGTGGAGGAGTCCCATGTCCTTCATTTAGAACTCTCTTGCAAGATCCTCCTTGCAAGAAATTATGAGCTGCTCATCACCTGTCAAAATTAGATCATCAATGTAAAGTATGATAATCAAGATCTTACCATCAACCATAATATGGTATAGGTTTGCATCCACTTCACTTTTGGTGAAGCCCAACCCAGTGAAATAAATGTTAATCTTGGTGTACCAAGCACGAGGTGCTTGCTTTAGCCCATACAATGCTCTCTTGAGTCGGAACGAATGTGACTCACTGTCAAAGATCTCAAAATCTTCTGGTTGCTCTATGTACACTTCTTCCTCAATAACTCCACTGAGAAACATAGTTTTCACATCCATCCAATGTATCTACCACCTCATCCGTGCTGAGAGTGCAAGGATAGATCTAATCAATGAGTATCTCACAACCGATGCGAAAATCTCCTCATAGTCAATGCCCCCAACTTGTTAGATTCCCCGGGCTACAAATCTAGCCTTGTATTTCTCCACACTCCCATATTCCACCTGGTTCACCTTATAGAGCCATCTATATCCAACCACTGATTTTTCGACTGGTCTTGGGACAACTTCCCATGCACTGTTCTTGATGATGGAGTCATACTCCTCAACCATGGCGTCAACCCAAATTGGTTGCTGCATTGAGGATGGTTCTATCACAATACACTTGCTCATAAGAGCCATGTATCCAGTAAACCTATCTGGAGACTATCTCTTTCTGTGCAATGAAGTAGGTTCTCCTACATGTTCTGCTGCATCAAGTCTCAAACTATCAGCTTTCGTGGTGCACCTTCTACCATTTCTGGTGGATGGCTCTGCACGAGTGTTTTTTTCCACTCCATGATCCCTTGCATGTGGCTGCTCCACATCTTTAGGTTCATCCTTTGGAACCAAGAGTTCCTCATCTGCATGCAAATCCATCTCCCTCTCAAGGGACAATCACATGGATTTCTCCTCATCAAATTTTATATCCCATCTTACAACAATCATCCTGCTATTTGGAAAATACACTCGATAGTTGTGGGGAGTATCAGTGTACGCCAAAAATATCCAAATCTCAGCTATTGGTTCGAGCTTCATCCTGGAATATTTGGTCACATGGCAATAGACATATGAGCCAAAATAATTAAAATATGAAACATCAGGTTTCTTACTAGAAAAATCCTCCTCTGGTGTAATCATGCCAAGTATCCGATGAGGACTACGGTTTTGCACAAATGCCGCTGTGTTGCATGCCTTCACCCATAGATGCAACGGTAGGCCCTGATCATGCAACATTTCTCGTGCCGCACCCACAAATTTTCTATTCTTTCTTTTTGCGACCCCATTCTGTTGTGGGTTATGAGGCGCAATCAAATCTCTCCAAATTCCTTCTTTGCTACATAATTTCTTGAATTCATTGGAGATGTACTCACCACCATTGTCGCTCCTAAGAGCTTTCACATGATTCCCCATATATTTCTCCACTAGTGCTTTGAACTCACAAAATTTTGAGAACGTCGAACATTTCTTCTGCATGAAGTAGATCCAACACTTCCTAGAAAAATCATCAACAAAGATCACATAATACCTGTGCTTTTCTGTTGAAGCTGTAGAGAATGATCCACACACGTCTGAGTGAACTCTCTCAAGGATTTCCGCTACTCGGTTCTCATTCTTGTGAAAAGTGGCCTTTGCATACTTCCCCATGGTACATCCCTTGCATGTGTCTATCTGCACAAGAGTACCCTTATGAAGTCTTGTAGAAATCTACTGCATGAACTTCAAGGCTCCATGGTGTAGATGGCCCAATCTCCTGTGCCATAACTAAAGCTCATCCTAGCTCACCACTTTGTCTACCTTACCCATCAATGCTGTGCAACCATCTACATCAATTTTTTAGAGATTCTTCACACGAATCCCAATCTTCTTGGCTTTTCCTATGTCTTTGTGTTGAAGGAAAGCTTTCCCTTCACTGAAAAACACATCATAACCTCTATCCTCCAACATTGCGTCTAAAAATAAATTCCTTTTCAAGCTTGGTACATGCATTACATCTTTTAATAATAATGGTTTACCTAAATATATATGGAAGGTAACTGTACCAATCCTGGTAGCTTTGTACCGCCTCTAATCACCCATTCCGATATGCATCTAGAGGTCCTTCTCCTCCAAGCTACTGAAAAGTTCTTTGTCTCCTGTGATGTGGAAAGATGCACCACTATCCAAGTACCACACTGATCCCATAATACTTGACACTGTGCATGCAATGAGCGAGAATTCCAACTCAAATATCTAGGCCAAAGCCTCACCAGTTGCAGATCTTGAAGCCTTCTTGTTCTTCTTCTTTTGTGGACAATTAGTGGTATAATGTCCATGTTCGTGACAGTGAAAACACTTCACTATGGACATGTCATGCTTCTTGCCTTCTTTGCCAGTATCAGATTTGGAATAGGATTTATTTCCCTTCCCCTTCTTTGCCTTACCAACCAAGGTGAAATTTTCTTCATCATCTGTCTTAAATGAATATCCATCCCTCATATTTCGCCTGAATTCTTCTTGCACAAATCTGACTAGTCGTTCCCAATCTGGCAACTTCTCCCTCCCATTGACAGAGTCCTGATAACTATGCCAAATCTTGGGAAGGCCTAGAAGAGCTAGTCTCACCAAGTCATCATCCGCGGTAGTAATTCTGACACTCCCAAGCTTATCTCGACATCATAAAAACTTGGTTAAATATTTCAGAATATTGTAGCCTTTCTCCATTTTTATTTTCTTGAACTTGTCCTTCAGTGCCAATTTTCTATGATCACTGCTACTCTGAAATAGATTTGTCAAAGCATTCCACATTGCATATGGATTTTCTTTTCCATGGAGACTTGAGACAATGTGGTCTCGTGCTCCCTCCAATAAGATCCTCCTTGCCTTTTCAACCTTCTTTTTCCAAGCATCAAGAAGAGTGGCATCTGTTGTAGTGGGTTTGGGAATGTCATTATCAATGAATTATTTCAACCCATTTCCCTCCAGAACTACCTCCATCCTGTATTTCCACGTAATATAATTGGAACTTCCCTTGAGTGCATACTCCAATCTCAAGCCATTGAAATCCATATTGATCTTGATCCTCCTATCGCACCAAAGAATAATTTTTCAAATTCGAATGCTCTTCAGTAAAAAATTCAATTTATTCTCCACTATAGCGATTTCCTGCACTCTGATACCATGTAGAAATTATACAAACAATATGTATATCAATGGATTCAATATGATCGAGCAATGTAATAAAGAAAGGTACTGAATCCTTCTACAAATAAATTGTAGAAAATAAACACGATCACCAATCACAACAAGTAAAGAAAGAAGCAAATAAAACCACAACATAGAAATTTTCCCGAGGAAATATTGCTTCTCAAAACCCCTCTATCTTCTACTGTATATTCACCAGGGAATCATGAAACAATTACAATGCACTCTTCTCACAAGAGTCTCCTGCACTCTCACAACTATTTCACACTGATGCGGACAAAATCGACCAACACTTAGCCAAATTTTCAGCCTCTAATTAGCCTGCCTTGCTTGCACAATTCATGTGGAATTAAATCCCTATTATTTAGGAAATTCAACCTTCCAAGACTGCAGAATTCTCATGGGAAATTCTATGGTTGTCTTATTACATGTGGGAAACCTACTAATAATACAACTAATAGTTAACATCCCTTTAACCTTTGTCGCAACTGTGTCTCCACTGGAACTGACATGCATGCAAGTATTAATAGTAAATCATCAGTTGCATGGCAGATCACTGGATGTGAATTAAATCTGATTTAATTCAATTGATCTCTCACTAGTGCAACAAACATTTACAACTAGGTCAACTGACTTTAACTCAATAAATTGAGTTAACTAATTTCTCATGCATTAAACTAATGCACTAACTACAACTCGAACTCCATAACTAATATAATCACTCTGCATGCCTCACCAACCACCCTCAACTCGAAATTCACAAGATAACTGAGTTTATCACACTCAGTTAACTATTACAAGTGATTATGAGATAAGATTACATTTTATTGTCCAATTTAATTAAGTGAAAATTAAATTAGACACACATTTCTTGTTGACTTTTCAACATTGTCGATAAATGGTAGCATCCACTTCTTCACCTAAAGTGGTGTTATCACAATTTTAGTTTTTAGTTTTTAAAAGCGCTGAAAATTTTAGTGTCAATGTCGATTTGTAATAAACATGGTTAAAGAGCTAGAAATGGGAGTGTCAACGTTACTATGTGTTTGAAAATAAAAAAAAAGGAAAATGCCTAACAACGGGAGCAACAACGCATTTTTGTAAAAAAGGTCAGTTAAAACTCTTTTTTTTTTGTATATAATAGAGTAATTTCAGCCACACTTTACAAACAAATGAGAAAGTATTTTACAATACTGAAAGAGTTTTTGTCCATAACAAACCCATTTAAAAAAACCTCTCTCGGTTTTCTAATAGATATCACGGTTTTGGAGTTTAATATGGATCACAGGACCTTACTTTTTAGGAATTCGTGAGGAAAAAGCTCATGGATAGTTTTTGACTTGGATGCCATCTCATAAAATTCAACTTGGAGATCCTTATCTATAGACACGACTCCAACAACAACATGATCTTTAGATGCATATAGGTTTGGAAAGATGTTAATGTACTTGTATTTGAGAGATACACTTTATCTCTTTTATTTTTAGCAATTTGTAATTAAGTATGGAGGAAAAATTTGTTTTAGTTTGTAATTGTATTATAAAGACAGGGACAATAGAATGAAACAAGGTTGAATTTTTTTTGAAAGATAGCCTCTCTTATGTAATATGTGATCAAATTTTAAATAATGTAGTCTATGTGAGCAGTTTACAAAAATTCCCGTGTTTACAATTCCCTGTATGTTTCTTAGTTTTATATATTCTTCAATGTATGAATACTTATTCATTTGAAATTGGGATTCATATTGATTTGCTCCAAGTTCAGATATTTAATACTTGTGTTTCACCTAATTATCACACTAATTTTCTTCGCTATTCTCCAATTTTCCTAAAATTGTTAAAGGAATTGTTACCATCTCTCTATTGTGATTTTTTTCTCATTGAAATTGTGATTATATAAAGCTAATTGGGTCAGAATCCATGCCCAATGGTGAAATTTTCCTACAGTCCAACCAACCTGAAATTTTCATAAATAACTCTGTCCATAAGTCTTATTGCAAACCTTCTACCACTCTGACCTTGAGTAGCTGAGTTTTAGGGAGAGATCCCTCTATAGGTTGAAGGGTAGACTTTCAACCTCAAATCAGTTTTGAGGTTAACTTGGAGTTTTTTCCGTAGCCAAGGTATTCTCTAAGTGATAACAAGTGGCATCCTCCTTCCTCCAGTTGGTCACTAGAGGTGTCTCCATGGGTTTACAAATCTCCATTTGAAATATCCTCATTATCTCATTTACATACTTTCCATGAGATAGAAATAGTTCCTTATCACCTTACCATATTTCCAAGCTAAGGAAGTAGTCGATGAGACTCATGTCCTTCATTTAAAATTCTCTTGCAAGTTTCTCCTTGCAAGATCTGATCAACTGTTCATCACCATTCAAAATTAAATCATCAACATATAAGACAATAATGAGAAATTTAACTTCTACCAAGATATGATAGAGGTTTGCATCCGCCTCACTTTGGGTGAAGCCTGAACCAGTGAGATAGCTATCGATCCTAGTGTACCAAGCACAAAGTGCTTGTTTGATACCGTACAACACTCACTTGAGTCTGCACACATGAGACTCTCGATCAAAAGTATCAAAGAATTTTATTTTCTTGATGTAGATCTCCTCCTCAATAAATCCATCGAGGAATGTTTTTTTTACATACATCTGGTGGATCTTCCACCTCATCTATGTAGCGAAAGAAAGAATTGATCTAATGGATGAGTACCTTGATACATGAGAGAAGGTATACTTATAGTCAATTCCTCAACTTGAGAGTACCCTTGGCCACAAATCTGGCCTTTTAATTATCTATGCTTCCGTATGCTTCCTGCTTTACCTTGAAGATCCATCTAAAACCGAAAACTTATTATCTATTGGTGTTGGGACCACTTCCCAAACACTGTTATTTACAATGGATTCATATTCCTCCACAATTTCATCAACCCATACAAGTTTCTCTACTGCTTCCTCAAAAGAGGATGGATTAGTCTCTACAAGCTTAATCATTAGATCCATGTAGCCAGCGTACTGATCAGGTGACCTTCTTTGTCCACACAAATTTAAATGAGCACCCACATTCTCCCTCGCATCTTGCACAAGTCTATCAACTTCCCTAGTTCTTTTTATGCATTCTATGGATGGTTCTACTTGAGTGGATGTTTCCACTCTCAGCTCCTCAATTTGTGGATGCTCCACAACCTCTTGAGGCTCCTACTTTAGAGCTAATAGATCCTCTTTTGGTGGGATATGAAGCTCCCTCTCAAGAGAGCACTACATTGCTTTCTCCTCATTAAATTTTACATCTCTTCATACAAATTTCATTATGAGAGATGGAAAGTACACATGCTAGTTATGGGGAATTTCTATGTAACCCACAAATACCCCAAATTAAGCTATCAGTTCTAGCTTCTTCCTTGATTCTTTGGTGACACAACAGTAAATAGAGGCTCCAAATATCCTAAAGTGTGACACATCCACATTTCTCCCCAATAAATCCTCCTCCAATGTAATCATGCCCATAATCCGATGAAGACTTCGGTTCTGCAAATAAATTTTTGTGTGGCATGCCTTAGACCACAAATGCATATGTAGGCCTTGGCCATGCAACATCACCCTCACTTCTCCCACAATGATACAATTATTTCTCTTGGCTACCCTATTATACGTTGGGTTGTGGGGTGCTGTCAACTCTCGTCGAATGGCTTCTTTCACACATAAATTTTTAAATTCATTCATATACTCACCTCCATTATCGCTCCTGAGATCCTTCACCTTCTTACCAATTTCTTTCTCAACTAGTGCCTTGGATTATATGAACTTGGAGAATATATAATTTTTTTTTCCACATGAAGAAGATCCAACACTTTCGTGAGAAGTCATCATAAAAATGAAAAAATATTTGTGTCTGGTAGTGGAGTCTGTCGAGAAAGGTCCTCAGACATCATAGTGGATCCTTTATAGAACTGCATGTGCTTTTCTTTCCCGATCATGGAATGTGGATTTTGTGTACTTACCCAAGTTACATCCTTTGCATACATCCTGTTGCTAAATTTCACCTTTGGGGAGGCATGTGGTTATCTACTGCATAATATTTAGGGCGCCATGATGCAAATGACCAAGTCTTCTATGCCAAAGTTCACCGACATCACGGCGTTTCACCTTTCCAAGATTTGTGCTTAATGCAACACAATCTTCCACATATATCTTATACAAGTTCTTCCATTAGGGGAATTTTGAGGTCTAAAATGGGTCTTCTAAGGAAATAATAAAATAATAGCTAAACCAATAAAATAATATTTATGAATTTTCAATTCACTTTTTGCACCACAATCCATGTAACCATTGTTAAATTCCATTCAAAATTTGTACCAAAATAAAACTAATTTTTTTTTTTAATTGATGTGACTATAAATAAGAATGATATTTTCAAGAAAAATTCATTATCATTGAACAACTAATGCATTTGTACTTTGTACTTAAATAACTTAAAATATATTTAAATATAAATTTATAAATTCTTAATTATATTATATGTTATTAATAAAATTTATATTATTTAAATTGTATAATAACATGTAATTAATATATTATATAAAAAAATATAATATAATAAATGTATATGGATATGCATTGTTTCTTTCAAGAAATATGAAATGACAATAATATTATTTTATTCAAAAAGTGTGAAAGGACATTTATTATGAGTACTTTCAGTTATTACTTTAAAAATACTTAGAGCACTACCATGGTTAACCATGTGTTTTTATCCACCATTGAGAATGTGTCAAGTAAGTACCTTTAACTCAAGCAATGCCACTTCAACCATTAAGGATGATGTCATCCCATAAAATGTGATTGGTTCTCATAAAGTGAATTTTGATTGTACATTTTCCTTAAGAGGCCCATTTTAGACCTCAAAATTCCCCTAATGACATGAACCCTGATCTGATTCACCTGTACTGTGGCTATGTGTCTTAGGAATTCCTTTCCTTTGTTGAAGATCACATCATAACCACGACCTTCCAAAACTGCAATAGAGATGATATTTTTCGTTAGGCCTGCAATGAACATGACATCCTTGAGCACGAGGGGGAAGCCCAGCTCCCTCTAAAAGGTGACTGCACCAACCTTGATCATGCTATAACTTCCATCATCTGGCATATCGATGTGCATCTACAAATATTTTTCTTCCAGGTCACTGAAAAAATCTCTACACCATGTCATGTAGAACAATGCACCTTAGTCCAAGTGCCACTTGCTCCCCATCACTGTGATGTCCATGCATGCGATAAGGGTAAAGTAAAGCTCTGCTCCTCCCATGGTTTACTTGCTTGCCTTTTTGTGTGGACACTTCGTGGCATAGTTCCCAAATTCATGACATTAGAAACATTTAATTTTGGAAAAATATTTCTTCTTGCCCCCTTTGCTAGAATCGGGTTTGGATTGAGATTTATTCCCTTTTCTCTTATTTTCCTTTCCATCCAATGCAAATTTTTCTTCATCCTCACCCTTGGATGAAGTCCCCTTTTTGGTATTTTTCCTTATTTCCTCTTGTACCAAATTATACCACAAGCACTCCCAATTAAGTAGTTTCTCCCTCCCGTTCAGTGAATCTTGATAACTATTCTAACTCTTGGGAAGGATCACAAGGGTTAGTATTACCAATTATTATTTAGGAAAATTTAAACCAACCCCGCTAAGTTCACCACGACATTGTGTGAACCTTCTTATATACTACATAATAGTGTGATTCTTCTACATCTCGATACTTCGAAGTTTATCCTTGAGTTCCAACTTCCTATGGTCACTATTATTCTTGAAAAATTTGGTCAGTTCTTTCCACAATGCGAACAAAGTTTATTTTCCATGGATATTTGAGACAATGTGATCCCTTACTCCCTCCAAGATTATCTCGTCATCTTGGCTACATCTTTCTTCCACTGAGTAAGGTTCTAGGCATTAGATTCCAGTTGTTTTGCAACATTTGTCTTGATGTATTCTAGAAATCCATTTTCATCCAATACCGCCTTCATGCGATCCTTCCATGTAACAAAATTAGAGGTGCCTTCCAAGGCATACTTTATCCTTAGTCCATTGAAGGCCTTCTTCTCAGCTCTGAAGAGATCCTGCTGCATTGAACTTCAAATTCGAACCTCCTGAGAAACAACTTCGAAATACTTGCTCTAATGTGAATCCTGCTATGATATCATGTATAAATTATGATGTAGATTTGCAACTGCTCATGAAGTTTTAATCAAAATCACAAGACAGAAACCTACTCTAGTGCTTTGCAGAAATTATTTCACAATTTACAATAAAAATCTCAAACATGCAACACGCAAATAGTATTTTTCACGAGGAAATAAATCTGCTAAAAACCCCAATGCTAGATTACATTAATAAGATGAATAGAGATGTATTACAATTTCTTTTCTAAACTGAGCACAACCTGCAAGTGCATAACCTATCTCTCTACTCACTAAGAATATCTGATCCAAACTTAGTCAATTTTCGCCTCTACTTGAGCACCTATTTCCTTGTGTTGTTCCTTGATAAATTAGGCCCCTATTATTTAGGAATTTCTCCAAAATGGAGTGTGCAATTCCTTAGGTTGATCATCTGACTGCATGCAACACTTGTACAATCAAGACTATTTTAAAAATTAGGTTACACTACCTTGGAATCTTCACCAAGCCTGGGGAACTCGAATTTTCTGTATGCACTAGCTATTTTGGGCTGATTTATTAGTTAACTGGATGATCACTGAGTTTGACTGAAGTCCCACTGCATAACTGACCCTCCACTAGTTCCATCAATAGTTAGAACTACTTTAACTGAAAACAACCTTAGATAATTGACCTTGATTGATACAAATTAGCATTCACACATGCTTAACTAAACTGTAAATCCTCCAACTCATATTTACTTAGTAAATTGGGTGAAAAAAGCCATGTCACACAATTCGACTACATCCAAGTTGTCTGCTCATGTGGAATTTTTTTTTTCTCAATTTAATTAAGGCAAAATCAAATCGATTTTTTTTGCTGCATTTTTCAAAAACATGAAACCTCCCTGTATGTCAGAAAAGGCTAGGGAATCCTTTCAGGATATTTCATATTGATTCACTGTTAGATATGGTACATATATCCACGTATTTGGTGCATACAAGACCCCTCATAAATTACCTATGTTCATCACTAAAAAAGTGATAATGCATGAAGTGGCATACCCACTTACTACATGGTTGACTAGCTCATTGGTGAAATGAAATAAAGCCTCATGCCCTACGTTTCCTTTGATTATCAAGGCCTACTATATTAAACATATCAAGGATGCAGAGTTAGAAGCCCAAGATTCAAAATACTCCAGGTTTCGTGAACTGATTTTTCACATATATGATTCTAAAGGTATTACCACCAAACATTGCAAGGAAATAAATTATAATTGGGCATATTCTTCACTTTTTTATGAACAAGAGAAGAAGGCAAAAAAATTCTTCAACATTACCAAAGCCTTGGAAGCATATTAAGGTATTGGCACCTCTCAGCCTCTAGACAACGCTGAACACTCAGATGAAGACTCACATAAGAGCATGAATCTAGAAGAGAGAAGAGACACATTAAAAATAAAACATGATGAGGACACCAATAAATAAATATTGAAGAAACAAAGGGCCGAATGGGAAGCCAAAAAACAAGTGGAATAAGAAGCTAAGAAAAATCAAGTTGAAGGAGAAGAGAGGAAAAAGTAAGAGGAAGAGGAGATGAGTAAAAAAGAGGAATATGAAAGACAAAAGCAAGAAGCATTAAAGATGAATAGGCAAGAAGAAATAAAGAATAAGAAAGAATAAGAAGCCATGAAGAGAAGTGAGGAGGAAGAGAAGAAGAGGGAAGAAGAGGAAAAGAAAAGAAACTAATAAGGAGAAGCTAAGAAGAGAGAAGAAGAGTTGGCCAAGCAGTTAGAGGAGTAACTCACTGCCAAAGAACTAGATGACAAAGAAGAAGAAGAGACTAGGTCAAATAAATTGCAGATAGAAGAAATTATACCCTCTATGGATGTCCAACCTCCCCCACCTATTACTGGCAGATACCTTCTTCTTGATGAAATGGGTGGTACCTTTGAAGAAGAAGAGAAAGTATTAGACACCTCACACTTTAGATTTGATTAATTCAAGAACAAGATATATCTAGAGAGGAAAAATCACTTAGCAAGAAATCTAAAGAAGCATACATCAGCTACGACTGGGAGAGTCATAATGGTCGACACTATGGAAAATCTAGTTTCCATGGCTTCTATAGAGTCTAATTTCTCTACTACCACAACACATAATGTAATATGTTTGGTAGATGAAGTGAGGTGATTAAAAGAGAATTTCGCAAGGGCCCATCAAGAAAATGATAGATTGTGTGTCACAAAAGAAGCCATGGTTTCACAAGGTCGTAGCACTTTTGACTATTTTTCTGCGTGCATAGAAAATTGAATGGTTTATTTAGCAAAAAGATGAAAATGACACAATAGTTAGAAATAATCTGGGTGAACTAGTAGTGGCTTACAAAATGTCTGAAATAACTGAATATTATAGGTAAACCAAACATAATGCAATCATTAATACAAAATGGTTTTCTAGCTTCACCAAATCGATGAATGATATCTTTAAATCTTGGTGGCAAGAGCCATGTAAATTCAGGTAGAAGGCGATGGAATTTACAAGACCAAATTACTTAGGAAGGTATACAAAATGATGGTAGCCATGTGTTGTAGAATGTATGGTAAAATGGATGCAAATATTTTTGACGAAATATGGGTTCCCATGATCTATTCATGTGCCACATGTGTAATAATTTTCAATTGGGAAAATATCTTGGTTTCGTCTATTCAAACAAATGTTAAAAGGGCAAAGAATTCCTCAGATAAAGAGAAATCATAATTTTACATGGGATCATACTTGCTATATGCCTTGTGTTCCAAATGCAACTTCAAGGGGCTAGGATGGAGATGGAGTTTCAATTAGGACATTCCACCTGTGCATATCTATTGTAGAAATTTATGGGACACATGATACAAAGGGATGTATGGTCGAACCACCAAACATTTCATCTCGATAATATATCAAAGAATTTTTCACATGGAACCTCCCTGTATGTCGGATAAGGCTAGGGTATCCTTGCAGGATATTCCAGCTTTCTTCATTCCTGGAGATTCTACATATATCAAGGTATTTGGTGCATAATGCAAGAAGTGGCATACCAACTTACTACAGGGTTGACTAGCTCGTTGGTGAAATACAAGAAAGTCACATGGCCTAGGTTTCCTTTGATTATCGAGGCCTATTACATTAAACATTTCAAGGATGCAGAGGAAAAATCCCAAGATTTGGAATACTTCAAGTTTGGTGAATTGAGTTTTCACATATATGGTATGAAAGGAATTTCCACCAAGCATTGCAAGGAAACAAATTATAGTTGGGAATATGCTTCAGTTGTTGATGAAGATGTGAAGAAGGCAAATAAATTATTCAACATTTCCAAACCCTGGGAAGCATATCAAGGGATTCATACCTCAGCCTCTAGACAACCATGAACACTCAGATGAAGACTCATAGGAGAGCATGAATCTAGAAGAGGGGAGAGCCACGTTAAAAAGAAAAGAAGAGTAGGAGGCCAAGAAAGAAAGATTAAAGAAACAAAGGGTTGAACAAGGATCCAAGAAACAAGCGGAAGAAGAGGCTGAGAAAAAGAAAGCTAAAGAAGAAGGAAGGAAAAATCAAGAGGAAGAGGAGATGAAGAAAAGAGAGGAAGATGAAAGACAAAAGCAAGAAGCACTAAAGAAGAAAAGGAAAGAAGCAGAAAATAAGAAGAAAGAAGAAGAAGTAATGAAGAAAATGGAGGAGGAAGAGAAGAAGAGGAAATAAGAGGAAAGGAAAAGAAAAGAAGAAGAAGAAGCTAAGAAGATAGCATAAGAGTTGGCTAAGAAACTAGAGGAGTAGTTCATTGCCAAAGAACTAGTTGAAAATTAGAAGAAGAGACTAGTTGGAATAAATTTTAGATAGAAGTAATTATACCCTCTATGGATGTCCAACCTCCACACCTATTGATGGAGAACACCTTCTGATTGATGAAATAGACAATACCTTTTAAGAATAAGAGTGAGTATTTGATCTCTCACACTTTATATTCGATCAATTCAAGAAAAATATATATCAAGAGAGGTGAAAGCACTTAACAAGAGATCCAAAGAAGCCTGCACTAGTTACCATTGAGAGAGTCATAGTGGTCAACACTACGACCAATCTAGTTTCCATAGATTCTGTAGGGTATGATTTCTCAGTTTCCACTACACATAATGTAGACTGTTTGGTAGATGAATTGAGGGAATTAAAATAAAATTTCACAAGGGCCTAGTGGGAAAATGACAAGTTATGTGTCGAGAACCACACTCTTTCTAACTCAAGTTCCCATAAAGAAGATTTCAAGGAAAAAATATTGGAGGAAATAAAAGTAGTATAAGAAGTAATCAAGCTAGTTTATGAAGGAATGATCACCCTTCATAAAACAATATCTCCATTATCAGAAATGAAAGGTGATATGAAAGGAATAGGAGCACTGATAAAGCAAGCCTTCTCAGCTGTAGAGTACCTCTTTGAATGGAGAAAAGAATACATGGATGCACTAGCAGGGTTTCCAAGGAAATATAGAATGAGCGCTGACAAGGAAAAAGCAAGAATTATAATGTCAGTACAAATGCATGAAAAGTTGACCAAATATGTGAATAGAACACTAAACGCGTGTTAAACACGATACAACAAATTTTAGGCTCTCATTGAGGAATAAAAAATACTCTCTATTGGTGCAATAGGAGAAATAATACCTAAAGGGGATATTGGGAAGGAGGTCCATGAGGGATTAGATGTGATGAAGCAAGTGACTGCTCAAGAAAACTTGGAACCTATAAAGGAAGCAATTTCACAACATATTGTAGGAATAATAAAATTACACGCTAAAATATTTGGGATTTCATATCAGATAGAACTAGACAATAGGGTTCTATTGTTAGATGCTATAGAGTGCCACATGAGATTTGAATGTGAATTGTCAAAGAAGGTCGAATACATCGCTTTCGAATATGAGGATTGGTACATGTACTTAACAAAATATTTGCACATTGATGCCCCTTGCATGGCTATCATGGGTTTGGTTCTATGAAGGAACCTTTTTATTTGAAATTTCGTGTAACTTGTAAATAAAGTTATTTTATTAAAGTTGTAATGGAATTTAGAAATAAAGGTCATTTAGTAATAAAAAGGTCATGAAGAAGATGAAGAGTCATGAGGGAAGATGAAAGGTCATGGGAGGTGAAAGGTCACCTCTGTTTGTATAAATATACCCTCATGGATAGTTAGAAAGGACCTTTAGTGACTTCATTTTGAGCACCTTGTTTAGGAAATGTTATACATCCTTTTGAGAAATAAAGTTATAGCTTAGTACTTCCACTATTGGATTTCATGGATACTTCTTATAATTATGCATTGGACATTTCAACATAATATTGAGAAGCTCATTAAGCCAAGGCAACAATTTCATGCATATATTGTTGAGCATTGTGGGACTTAACGTGTGGTGATTTGATCGTATGTGTTTGTATTTCCATGCGTTAAGGTTAATGAACTATTTCGTTATTTAATAACACACATATTATTTGAATTTGTATGCTATTTATGATTTCATCATAATTATTGGTTGAGAACTAATTCAAAGTCTATAAACAAATTATTTCCTTTATTCATGTATGTTAATTAAAGTATGATTACATGTTTCCTTTAAATATTCATTTTATTTCCTTGGGTTACATTGATGCCTTTTTGCATCTTACTTGCATAGTATTTCATAAAGCTACTCTAACTTGTGTTTGTTAGAAGTTATATTGGTTTTCTCACACATTTCTCATTCCTTCCAAAACAAGATTCAAAACAACATGGTGGCAGCCGTGCCCAGATACCATATGAGACTCCTATCCCAAATGGTGTAAGGTCTTGTTGGAGCGGGGTCCATTGAGGCACAATTTTCGATGTATTTTTGTATAATTTTATGTGCGCGCTGTGAAAAAGGGAGTCAAGGGGATTTGGGGTGGGTCAAAGTCTCCAATTTTGATGTAAATGGGCTTAAGGGTAAACTGTGGGCCTCAAACCATTGTTTGAGACCATAGTATCTACGAGCTAGGCGTATATAAATAGATAATATCATGTCTAAGCTGAGCAGTTATAAGTAAGTTCATGATATTGAATTTCTGATAAGTTTATGCGTTTGTAAGGGTTGTTGGGTTGGGTTAAGAGGCTCCTGCTGGATGTGTGCATGAAGACCTAGTCCTTGTTGTGTGTAGACTCCGCTGGCTGTGTGCGTGGAAGGGTTTTGTAAGGGTTTTTTAAGGAAAAACTGATGTATTGATTGACATATCTGAAGCTAATAGAAAGGACTGTTTTGGCGAAGTTTTCTATGTTATGCATCTGAATTTTTTACTGTTTATGCTCTGTTAAGATCACATTACCTGTCTTACTTATTGATGATTACGCAAGGATATCTGATCTGATCATGCATGATTATTGATGGTTAATAGATCTGTTTAAATATTCACATTGGTTAAGATCTAGCTCGGGTTCTATTATGTTTATTTGTGCTAAGGCGAACAACAATTCTGTGTTATTCTGTAATGACTGTGCATTCTATGTAATTATGTTATATATTGTTGCACACATGTGTATAAGTTCGCATTGGGTTTTGCTGAGGACCACTGCATTAATTTATCCCTCAGGGTGCATAAACCTGGTTCCAACACCCCCCCATACTGCTTCGGGTGAGACTTTGGTATGCGCAAGCAGATCACTGCCGAAAGGGCCAATATTTGGAGGGTTTGTTGGTTTATCCATAAAATTTGAACCTGGGTTAGGACTCCTCAAGCCAACAAATGGTTTCGTTGTTGGGACCAGGATCATTTTGAGGGAGATTTGATGTTGTGGCATCCGTCACGAAATGAATTACAAGATTGGTTGGATAGAAATATCCTTGAATTTGCACTCCAAGAGAATAGAAGTATTAATATGTCTGACGAATAGTGGGTACAAAAATATATTTATACAAAAGTGCATGAAATTTTCTTTTGTTCCTTTGCGCACGAACTACAGGAGTTGTTGTCGCTCTTAGCTGAATTCCATCACTGCATAAAATACAACGTAGTCACTAGGTGGACTCCTAAAATGATCCAAAAATTAGAGAAGTTTGATAATAAGATCACTCATGCGATAGATCATTGGATCGATCGCCTCTTGGGAGGATTTGTGACTGAATTTTCCATTGACAAATTTGTGTAATATTTTGAAGTAGAAAGAAGGTTTTTCAAAGGCCTTAGAGGTAAGTTCCCGTGCTCATTGAAATTATTGCTGAAAATGCTATTGTATGAACGAGGTTGTCTTTGCGAACATACTGCTTGAATGCATCAAAGAGGTTCAATTACACACATTGGAAGAATTTACCGTGAAGACTCTAAAAAATTCATTTATGGCTCTCTAAAGGCTATAACTGATAGTGAACCTGAACTAGAAACTGCTAGGTCAAGTGACTTTGAAGAAGAAATGTCATCATATCAGAAACCTTTGAACCTATTTCCAACTCCATCCACTCCACTTCTAAACTCACATCATAGATCACCTACTCCATTGCCCAGTCCATCTCCACCATCACCTCCACCTCCCCCTGAAGTAGATATGACTGCCTCAATGAAGTTACCTAATCTCAAAGACATTGGAAATGAGGATACTGATCACTTCTAGTTTGTGACTGAGGCCATATGCCAGGCTCAGAAAGTTAACAATATTGATATTAGAAAATCACAGTTGGCTACTGCATTCCAAGATTGCACATTAGACTAGTATATTAGGTACGCGCAAGAAAACCCTAATGCTATCTTGGAAGAAATTAAAGTGGCCCTAAAAGAGAAGTTTAAGAAGCCTGATTCATATGCGCAACTACTGAAAAAAATGAAGGATATTCATCAGGAGCCTAATGTGTTGAGAATGCAGCAAGATGATGGAGCTTAGTGAAATGAAGTCACCTTCACTAAGTGGGCCCGCAGGCAAATTCTGGCGCAAAATCTATTTTTAGACTATGTCTATTTTTAGACATATGGAGCATGGTTCGAGGATTCCAGTTTGAGATTCTTGAAGTATGTGTCATGTTGGTAAAAATAGATGAGACTCTATTTTTGAGGTCAAAGAGGTCGAAGTCTATTTTTAGACTGCCTCTCCTTAAAACAAGGAAGTCAAATATTATTTACCCTTAATAATATTTAGACTATAAACAACAGTTTATTCTCTTGGAGCACTTCAGTTCGAGCTACAGAAGTGGCTCATGCATCTAATAGAGGAATCACGTGGTTCCCAAGGGTTTGATGGCATCATGCATGGTTGACTTCAGTTGGACTTCAGTGGCAGAAGTTTGGAGGAGTTAATGAGACAGCTAGTGGAGTTGTGTTCTGTTTATTTTTAGTTATACTAGTTGAGATTAGTTTAACTAGCTAATCAATTAGTTATGAGTGGATTGAATTAAATATTATTTAATTAATTAATTAGTAACTCATTATTCAACTCAAGAACACATCAGTTCACTACAGTGCATGATCAGTTCAGTGGAGACCAGTGAAAGAGGTAGATGAAAGGGTGGAGTTAGCTATCGGTTGTGACTATACTGTTGCTATTTGCAACACACAGATAGGTGGAGTAAGCCCATGAGGATTGCGCAGTTCAGGCTGGTGGTTTATCTATATAAAGAGGCCATCCCATAGCATTGAAACGTGCAATAGAGGCAAGGCAATTGGCGGTGAGTTTTGAACCAGTAACCTGTTCAAAACTGAGCTAGATTGTGAGTAACTGTATGAGAAAGTACTGAGTACTTGTGAGGAGTATTGTACTGAGTTTGTTACTTGATTTTTCCATTATAATATACACAATAGCTGCGGGGTTTTCAGCTATAAGCTTTCCCCATACATACTGTGTTAATGTGTATGATGATTTGATGTGTTATCGCTTGATTTTATTTCCGCATGTTTGATGATCTGAGTTGATTGAGTGGAAGAGATTATGTGTTGTGTATGAAGCTCAAATAGTATGTGACCAGGATAGTCTCGGTGAATAATTAATCATTATTCAGCAAATTTCTACATAATGAATCTGTATGGGAGACCGATCAAAGATTGAAGTGCACTAGCAGAGATACTCAGTGATACTCAGAATAAGGAATGGTTGATTTCTATGTTTCTACCACATTTGTGATAGCCATTAGGTCAGAAAAAAATTTCCACACAAGCTGATGCTATGGAAGTTGCAATGAAATTGGACGCTACCCCAACACCTATTGCGCTGGGAACTCAACATATTTAGAATCAGTTGGAAGCCATGCATCTAGAAATTCAAAGTCTGTGCAAAGACAAAGGCAAGGAGGTATGCACAAGGTGTGGTGTATAAGATGCAAAGCTTATGGGCACCATAAAGACTAATGTCCTGTCTTCAACAATTATTTGAATGCTGCAGGTCCTAGTCCATTGAAGAATCCTGTCTAGTGTACTATCTGTCAAATTGCTGGACTACATGACACAGATTCTTGCCCTAGGATTGGAAAATATCAGCATGACTTGAAGCAGTTATTTTGAAAATTTTGTTCGTTATTAGGAAATGATGAGAAACATTGTCACACTTTTGATATGATGTTGGATAAAGCAGAGATATATAGAATGCAGGTTGAGCCTACATATCTAGCATCCCCTTCTGGGTGCAGAGGACTCGAAGGCAGAGGAAGAGGTCTATCAGGTGGATCAACTATCCAAGGAAGAGGACAAGTCATTTTCTATAATTGTGGAGAAGCTGGCGATTCTGCACGTGACTTTCTGAATCCAACATGACAGTCCTGTAGGTACTGTAGACAATTTTATCATGTTATAGAAGATTGTCCTATCTTGATTGCTAAAATGTAGGAAAATAATACGTAAAACCCAAATCAAAATATTCAAATGGTTCACGTAGAAACTCGTGAAGAAGATCCCTGTGTGAATGTGGTCACTAGGAGTGGTGTAGCTACCAATTAAGTTAAAGGAAAGCAACCTGCCACTAATGTATGGATCTGTAAATCACCTGAAAACAAAGAAGGCTATAATATTCAACACAAAAAATATAACTTTATTGAAGCACAAAAAGAATTTGTAGAAGGAAGTACCTCAACAACTGGTAGAACACTGAAGGAAGTAGGAAGATATGAGGAGATCAAACCATTTCTACAAGCATGCATAAAGTTGCTGCGCAAAAAGAAGGCTATCGAAAATCTGCATGCATTGATAGATAATTGTGCAGAGAAAGAAAAAACCATGGTAGAACAATGAGAAGTCAATAAAATATACAAGAACAAGAAGAGAACGGGTAGGGAGATGCGTATGAATGCATAGATTGGTTCTTATGAAATGGACCAAGTTATTTTAGATTTGGGATCGGATGCTAATGTTCTACCTAAGAAAACATGGCAATGCATGGGAGAGCCAAAGCTGGAATGGTCTACCATTCAACTACGCATGGATAATTAGCAGAATATCATTCCTTTAGGGAGGTTTTCACAAGTTGTGGTCAATATAGAGGGTGTCAAGGTGATAATAGACTTTAAGTCATACAAATTGTAGATGATACTGATCCCTATCTTGCACTGCTAGGATTGGATTGGGCCATTTACATGGATGGTGTTATCAATATGAAGAGAAGGAGGATGGAATTTGAAAGCAATGGAATCAGGGTAATCATTCCTCTAGATCCTGTAGAAGGCCAAAGGTATAATGAACCAGTGTGTTGCAGATGAGATTGATCAAATATATAAGCTAACTTTACGCAAGGAAGAATGGATTAATCCAACAACATATGGGAATATTAAATGGGAGAAGGATAGTTCTTGTTTTTCAGACTCTGATGAAGAACTAGAGAATTGGCAGAACCGACTGCATGAGGTGTCTGTGCTGCGCTGTAACCGTGTAACCTGATCCCTACGTTTTATAACATCTGAGGTACATGATTTACCGCACTATGATGGCTCAACTGATGTAAACATGTTTATAGAAGAGCTAGAAAGGACTGTTCCTGAAGGACAAATATTACATTCTTTGGATCATGGCTTGTGCGCTACTCCAACAAGATGGTGGGAAATGCATAAGGAGAATATGGGTAGCTGGGAGAAATGTGCGCGCATGATGAGGTTATGGTTTGAATGTCCAGTTATTAAAATGGAGGATTGTTAGGACTCTATAATGTACCTTTTTGACCGTACATTTTTCTATCATTCCACTCTTTTCCAGTCCATATTTAAAGCCTATATTATCACTTTCATCCATTCTTCCAAAGGTATATAACATTCTTCTCTTTACTATATGTTTAATTTGTTTTACATGTAATTTTACATTACTTTAATATTTAATCATTAATAAAAAATATATAGTTGCTGAGATAGTTTGAAGACTGCATTTAATCTATCATGGCTGTCTGAAGACCGCGTTGTTGAAATAGTCAACATAGTACGCAAATACCGTTGCTGAAACAACCCGTGATTTGCGATTCTGAAGTAGTATTTCAGGGACGACAACGACAAGAAAAGACAATTAAGGGAGCTGTTACACTGGCCGTAACAACTGCACCTCGGACCTAGTACCATCGTAACCATTGTAACAACATTTTGCTATGGAAGAACATAATATCCTATTTCAGTATAGAAGATCAGATCGGGATAAGAATAGTATTTCTATAATGTAATCAATTGTAATAGATGTCTCCTCTTTAAAAAGAGGAGACATCAGCATTAGAGAGGAGGAGAGACGAGGGAAGGATTATTTTGAAATAGAATTATAGAGAAGGACGTGAATCCTTTGTAATATGTTACATTTGACAGATGAATAAAATCTTGTCCTGAGTATTTCATTTTAATTCCTTCTCCTGGGGAATATTGTGAGAAGGAAAGGGCCCACCTTCTTCACAAGATTCACCCATTTATTTCCGTAGTGTGTTAACTGTTCTTTTCATTTACGCCTTGTTAAACTTTGTTTGCTGAAATCATTTATGCAGTATTGGAACTCTATTATCTATTACCGAAACTCTGTTTCCGTTGATTGTTGCATTGCTTTCATACAATTCATTCCTAGGTAATTGTGGATTATTTTAATTGGTAATCTTGTTTACAGAATGATTTTGTGAAAGCATGGTAATCAGAAACAGGTGCTGAAGATTCCTACTTGGGGAATAGGGTCCTGTTCTCTGTTATAGCATAATTGGTCTTTTCTTCTGCAGATTGGTTTCCTTTCCTAGATTGTTGTCTTTTTAAATCTAATCCAAGATTATTTTGGTGATTATCTGCAATAGAAAGATTGCCTTTGCTGTAACTCAAGTAGAACTTCAGTTTGTTTGAAACAAGGTGTGATTAGTGTAATTTTTACTACAAATTTTCATTGCTTTTGAGATTGAGCATATACAGTGTGTGATTGCATTTGAAATAAACATACTTCCCTGGGTTGACAATTTATGTAGCACTTGATTGTTTAAATCAATAAGCAATTAGAGTGACCAAAATTTTGGTGCCATTTCTGGGGAAGGAAATTATAGATTTCAAAAGCATTGATGTTTTTCTTTTAGATGTGAAGATTGCATGAGAGGACGCGGAGCCCATAAGAAAACAAACCCTACAGGTGGAAAGGGAAAAGGAAGGGGAGGAAGAAAGACCTTTATTGACGAGATCATATCAAAAGTTGAATCTTCTCAGAGGCTAAGTTCTCGAAGGCCAAGGCCTCAACATTCCCCTCATTCGAACTACGAAATAGAAGAAATTGTGAGCCCTGAAAACGTTGAGGAGCCAGCAGAAAGCGTTGAAGAACTAACAGAAAACGTTGAAGAGCCAGTAGAAAGCGTTGAAGAGCTAGTAGAAAACGTTGAGGAACCAGCAGAAAACATTGAGGAGCCAGTAGAAAACATTGAGGATCGAGCAAGTGCAGTAGGAGATCAAGTAATGGAGGGGAACAATGAAGGATTCTTTGGTGGAGGACAAGTAGATCTTGAAGGAGAGGGAAAAGATGAGAATTCTCTCTCTACCTTGGGATTTCCTATTGGGGATCTTCCTAGAGGAGCAACTCCCATGAAGAATATCCTACTTTCAGCCTTACCTAACTTCCATGGCTTATCTTCTGAAGATCCTGATGAGTTTCTTTTCGAGTTTGATATATTATGTAGAAGTTATGATTACATTACTAATGCCCAAAAACTGAAGGTATTTCCAGCAACATTAAAAGGAAATGCATTAAGGTGGTTCATGAGTCTTGGAGGCCATGTAATCACAACATGGGAATAGATGAAACATAAATTTCTGCTCAAATATCAAGACTACTGTTGGAATAGAGAAAAAAGAGAGGAACTATTTAAGATGGTACAAAAGGAGGACGAGAATCTGGAGGACTTTGTGGAAAGACTACAATACAACCTGTAGAGATCCAATCATCCCGATGTAAGTAAGGATATTCTTAAAACAATATTACTGAAAGGGGTGAGGGATGACTATCTAGATATGCTAAATATGCTTGGTAAAGGGGACATATCTAAAGAATCATATGATGAAATTTTTAACCTCTGTAAAATATGTTCAAGAGGAGCTGCAAGGAACAGGTCAAACAACAGGGATACCACATATTCAAGAGTTCAAAAATCAGCCAGTGGAGGAGAAACAAGAGCCGAAATAGGTAATTTACTTGAGGAATTTAAAACTGAAATGTTAATTTCTTTTGCTTCACAGATTGACACCTTGCAGGTTAAGAAGAAACAAGCCGAAGCAAAAGTAGCTTTGGCTTTCTTTCACCCCAAATGCAGAGATAAACACCCACTAAGGGAATGCCCATTGGACAAGGTGCCAATTTGCACCCTTTGTGAGAAATATCATGAAACACAACAATGCCCTTCTTTACTAGGAATAAAATCATCATTGCAATCAACTAAAGAAGAAGCAGAAGCAGTCTATCTGCTGACATAAAGAAGGCAATGGCAACCATGAGGACAAGGTATGAACTCTAATATGCCATTTACATCTTCTAATCGTTGGAACAATTATCCTTCTTTTAGTCAAGCAAATTACCCTCCCTTTAACCAAATGCAATACCTGCCCTTCAATCAAATGAATTACTTACCCATGCAACAAACAAACCCTCCATTTTTAGATCCTGCAATGTGGATTCCTTGGCCTCCACAACAACAATCTTACTTTAACCAATGGAATCCGAATTGGAGGGGTCAACAACTCCCGTTTCCAAATCAATTTCCTCAATTTCAACAACCACTTCCTCTACCATCAGGGGCTACACCGAATAATCAAATGATAAGACCCCAACTACCTATACAACCAAATCCTAACCCCAATAATAAAGCTGTCAATTTATTGATATTTAGAACCAGCATATACTTCCTGTTTTCCCTGCACAATGTAATGACATTCATTTACGATCTGGGAAAATAGTTGAACCCATTATCGATGATGTTACCTTTTCTGATTCTGAGAAAGAAGAGATTGAAAAACGTGATTCACATAAAGAGGTACAATCACCCTCTAATAAGGGTGCTGAAACAGCAGAACCACGATTCCCTGAGCGTTTAGTTTTAACTAAAACACCTGAACACCTGATTTTAATCTTCTAGGGGAATTACAGAATCTGTATGTCAAAATTTCACTTTTACAAGCACTAAGAGATGTACCAATTTATGCCAGAACTATGAGAGATATTTGTGTTAATAAACTCGGTAGGAAAGCTAAATATCCCCTTACAGTTCATGTTATGGGTGATCTATCTACATTAATGTCCAGTAAAGCTCCTCCAGTTAAATATGGTGATCCCGGCCATCCTACTGTCACAGTGCAAATTGGAAAAACAATAATCCCTCAAGTTCTGGTAGATTTAGGTGCTGCTATAAATATTATGACTTTTGAAACTTCACAAATGTTACAGCTGAAAAACGTAATCATAGATACACCAACCATTCTAGAGTTAGCTGATCTTTCTACAATCAAACCGGAAGGAGTTATTGAAGACCTAGTCATCTCAGTTGAATCCTGGAATTACCTAGCTGACTTTGTGGTGTTACAGACTAAAAAAAATTTGGGGGGACATCCTCTAATTTTTGGAAGGCCCTGGTTAGCCACAGCCGATGCCTTTATCAGCTGCAGATCTGGTTCAATGACAATTTCCAATGGATATGAAACTAAGCAGCTTACTCTCTACCCTCACGCTACACCCATGATTAATAATGATAATTCTGTATGGATGGACTATGATGATCATGCTATTCAACCTATTTTGACTATCGGACAAGCTTTAAGCCTTAAAGATACCACTGAGGATGAGGTAATTAATAATTTTATTTGTGAACCCTCCTCTGTGATTCCAGAAACACATAATCAGCTGGCTACACTTTTGAAATCAGATACCCAGGAAAAGCTTAAATCTAAAGATCTACCTCAAACATCAACCACCATTTCTTCTAAAAGTATAACAGTAGAAATCGAACCTGGAAAAACACTGAACATAAACCCCGACTTGACAGTTGCTGAAACACAACAATTAATGAAGTTACTGCTTGAAAATAAGGAAGCATTCACATGGGACTATACAGATATGAAGGGAATCTCTCTTGAATTATGTACTCACCGGATCTATATCGAGGAAGGTTGTAGACCAGTCTGTCAACCCCAACGACGAATGAACCCTAATTTAAGAGAAATTGTCAAAGAGGAACTTCAAAAATTTCTTAATGCAGGGTTTATATATCTTGTATCTGATAGTGAATGGATTTCCCCATTGGTAATAGTTCCTAAGAAAAACGGGAAATGGAGAGTGTGTGTAGATTATAGAGCCTTAAATAAAGCTACTCAAAAGGCTCACTTTCCTTTATCGTTCATTGATCAGGTGTTGGATAGTTTGTCAGGAAAGAAATTCTTCTCCTTTTTAGATGGGTTTAGTGGGTATCATAAAATTAGAATTGCACCCCAAGACCAAGATAAGACCACTTTTACAAGCCCTTGGGGAACTTTTGCCTATAGAGTTCTCCCATTTGGCGTATGTAATGCACCAGCAACCTTTCAAAGAGTAGTTATAGGAATCTTTTCTGATATGCTCAATGACTCTATGGAAATATTTATGGATGACTTTACCCCTTATGGTGTCTCTTTTGAAGATGCATTACAGAATCTTGAGAAAGTACTTAAACGATGTATACAAGCTCACCTCTCCTTAAGCACCGAAAAATTTCATATGATGATGAGTGAAGGAATAGTTCTTGGAAATTTTATTTCATCTCAAGGAATTCAGGTGGATCCATCCAAAATACAAGTCATTCAGAACCTTCCTATTCCTAAAACACAAACAGATGTGAGAAGTTTCTTAGGACATGTAGGATATTACAGGAGATTTATTAATTTTTTTTCCAAAATAGCTTCTCCTTTGTTTGTGTTACTTATGAAAAATGTTGAATTCAAGTGGACTAATCTTTGCTAGGAGGATTTTGCAGAACTCAAGCATCAGCTATCCACAACTCCTATTTTGAGAGGACCTGATTGGGCACTTCCCTTTTATATATATTCTGATGCTTCAGATACTGCAATTGGGGCTATCTTGGGACAAGAGGAAAACCATCTTCCTTATGCTATCTACTTCATTAGTAAGAATATGACTCCTGCTGAGCTTAATTATACAGTTACCGAAAAGGAATTTTTAGCAATCATTTATGCTATTAATAAATTTCGACATTACATTACTGGTTACTCTATTTTTTTCCATACTGACCGCTCGACTATCAAGTATCTAGTGAACAAATCTGTCACAAATGCTCGAGTCACCATATGGTTATTGTTATTAAAAGAGTTTGATATTACAATTGTAGATCAACCAAGTAAAGAAAATGTTGTTGCTGACTTCCTTTCTCGGTTAAAAGCTGATGATAACACTCTAGTAGATGATTCCTTTCCTAATGAATATTTATTTGCAATATCTACTCACTCACCATGGTATGCAGACATTGCCAATTATCTGGTTGCAGGGAAGTTACCATCACACCTATCACATCGAGAGAAAAGAAAAATCATTCAACAAAGTGCTCGATATAGCTAGATAAGTGGGTGCCTTTTCTATACAGGACTTGATCATGAAATCCGAAGATGCATTAGAGAAGATGAGGTGTATGATATACTAAAAGCTTGTCATGATGGCCCTTGCAGAGGGCATTTTTCTGATAAGAGAACGACACATAAAATTCTTAGGATAGGTTATTATTGGCCCTCACTCTTTAAATATGCAAAGAAATATGTCTGGGCTTGTGATAGCTGTCAGAGAATGGGTCAACCTAATCATAGAGATGAAATGCCATTGAACCCCCAGGTAATACTTGAACCATTTGAAAGATGGGCCTTAGAATTTATAGGACCCATTAATCCTCCATCCAATAAAAGAGTTTATATATTAGTCTGCATAGATTACATGACTAAATGGGTGGAGGCTAAAGCACTCCTTAGAGCTAATGAAGAAGCTGTCCTAGCTTTTCTATTTGAAGAAATCTTTGTTAGATTTGGAGTCCCTAGAGAGCTAGTTACAGATGGAGGACTTCCTTTCACTTCTCATGGCTTCAAAGCCACCCTTCAGAAATATCATATTCATCATATAATGACTACACCATACCACCCCAAAGCCAATGGATAGGTGGAGAGTAAAAACAAAGTAATAGAAGCCATTCTAAAAAAAACAGTGAAGGAAAACTGGAAGGATTGGTCTCAAAGGCTCCCTGAAGAGCTATGGGTTTATAGAATTACCTGGAGAAATACTACAGGATTTTCTCCCTATGAATTGGTTTACGGCAAAAGTTTTTTTTTTCCTGTGGAATTTGAAATTAAAACCTTAAGGACTGCTTTAGATGTTAACCTTGATTTGACTGATGCACAGACAGCTAGGTTGCAGCAGCTTCATGAATTGGATGAAAAAATATTAGATGCCATTCATCAGAAAACTATGATCCAACAACAAAGAACAAAATGGCATGATAAAATCATCAAGCATAAGCAGTTCCAAAAAGGCAATTGGGCTTTATTGTATGATTCTCGGTTTGAAAATTTTCAAGGGAAACTACGTACAAGATGGCTGGGACCTTACGAAATAGATACCAATTTTCCCAATGGAACAGTAAGGCTCCTAACAATTGATGACTCTAAAACAACGCTATTAGTAAATGGTCGTCGGCTTCGTCTGTACCAGCGCCCTATTTCCAGAGAAGATTTCAAGGCCACTTGCATGGAAAATGCACATTATCTCTTTTTAGGGGAGCCTTCTGCTCCTCATTGCATTTGATTTTTCTGAATTGTATTTTTTTTAGCATTAGATTAGATTTCTTAAACTAATAATCCCTGTCAAGGGCTAACATGTTACAATTGATTATTTTGTAGATTCTTGATTCAGGAAAGGCTTACCAAGAAAGGACAATTTCACCACAAGCAGATCCAAGCTTCATTTTGAGAAGCATTGCTCCCCTCACTTCAACTCATTCATAGTTCACTTCCCCATCTTCCAGTAACATTTCATCATTCATTCCCTTCATTCCTTTTTCTCTTTTCATGTCATTTTCCCTATTTTTCACATTGCTGAAACACCATTATTCAGCAAATACTTTCCCTATTTTTCACATTGCTGAAACACCATTCTTCAGTAAACATTTTTCCCATTTCCCCACTGCTAAAACACCACTCCTCAACAACACTTTCCCTACTTCCCCATTGCTGAAACACCACTCTTCAGCAACATTTCATCCATTTTTCCTGTTGCTGAAACACCATTTCTTTCTCCAAAGATATGACTATACAACATTTTCTGTCATGAAACCATCTTCTTCAGTTCTTTCATTCTCACTTCTCTTATTGCTTATGCTACTCCTTTCCTTTCACTGCCTTCTCCTATGATTAAACAGACCTCTAATATAATCTCCCTCATGTTTCAAAAATCTTCTAAAGTTCTTCCATGACTATTGAGCCATTATAAGCAAGCACTATATTTTTTGAACTACAAATCAAAGGTAAACATGAGGTATGTAAATTTTATATGTAAGTACAATTAAACTATGGTTAAATGAGAATATTTCATAAATCCCCATACATTTAAAGTCATCATTTCAACCATAGTTGGGGGGGAATATCGAAATTATATGTCATCATTTCACAACATGCCAATTACTGTCATATTTCTTACCCATTACCTCGCTTCTTCACCGTTATTCCATGTTCTCATTCGCAAAATTTACTCTGTTCGAAGTGCGATAACTTGGATTTTTTACTGTGCATTTTACCAAAGCTGGTTAACTATGGGAGGACCTACTATTCGACATGAGCCCAGCTTGATAGCTCTGCTTGAATTATACCCAGAGGTGTATCAGATTTTTCAGCAGGCAGGCTGGGTAGGATATTTTCAGAGGCTTCAAGAGTTTCATCCACAACAGGTCCTTGAATTTGCACAAAATCTTCGGGAAGATCATTCTACTGTCTAGGGATTTCGAATTCCAGTCTCAGAGGGTGACATAGCACAGGTTTCAAGTCTACCGGTCACTGGCACCCGATGGTTTAGCCGAAAGCATATCATTCTGAATGCACAACAGGATTTTCTTCTGCCAGGGGAACAAGTCAAGCTTAAAGGCCGGGGTGTCCGACTTCACTCATTACCGCCTCCTTGGCCGAAAGTTGCTGAATTCGTCAAAAATTACCTCACTTGTGAAGGTCGCTACCAGGTAGTCTACCGGCATGATTTTGTCCTGTTAAATCACTTACGACATGGTCGACTGCTAAATATTCCTTATTATTTACTTGGGTGTCTTAGAAATATGTCACATTATTGTAGACATGTAAAATTGCCACTCCTTTCCCTCACCCATCACCGTCTTGTTCAGCTACTGATTCAGAGGGGTTTTTCTCAACAAAACCCTCCCCTAAAAAACCCACCCATAATTCCTCAAGAAGCTGCTAAAATTCCTCAAGAAGTTGCTGAAAATCATCAAGAAATTCCTGAAAATCCCCATGAGCAACAACCAGAGAACATCCCTGACCCTCCTGCAATTCCACTTGAAGAACCAACTGATCCAGTTAACCCTCCTTCCAATCCATCCCACAACCTAGCAGAATCATCTGATCCCACTGTCCATATCCCCAGTGATGATTCCCAAGATGATAATCCCCCCTCCTCTATTCGTAAAAGGAAAAGGCGAATCACAACGACCTTTCTACCAAAAAGACAAACAGGGGCCGCAACTAAAGCAGCTGCCTCCTCTAATAGCCCTTCTCCTCAGGAAAAACCCTCTCATAAAAGGAAAAAGCAAACTACTGCTTTTTCTGCCTTCTTACCTAGGAGACGAATGAGGACGTCTACTGAAGCAACAACCATTCCTACTACCCCCGACCCTGCAACCATTTTGTTAAAACTCCATACACCACCACCCTCCCAAACCCTGGAATTATTACCTGTCTCACCCAGTGGCACTGAAACACAAGAACCAGATGCCCAGGGTACTGTGACATCATTTTCTACAAAACAAGTAACTGTCCCACAAGAACCAGCTACTCAGTCAGTAGATGAAACACAAGAAACAGCTACTGATGTACGGGAACTAAATGCCCAAGATGCTACTCATTCAGTAGCTACCACAAAGGAACCAGCTCTAGCTGTCACACAAGAACTAGCTACAGCTGAAACACAACAACTAGTTCCTGAGACTGCGACTGATACGCAAAGCCCAGTCACTTTGGCTTCCCTTCTACAAGAAAATGAGTTTCTAAGATCAGAAATGGAAACCTATAAGCAAGCATTGGCGACAACAAGGAAGCCTATTACAAGGAGCTTAATTTGTATACCCTAGCCCATGCAACATCCACGGCAGACAAACACACAGAAAATGATCCATATAAGGAATATATGTGCAACCAAAGTGGAAATATTTATCAGCAAGCAGGATATAAGATAGTTCAAGTCCCAATGTCGGGAGCATCTACATCTTCTGCAGTCAAAGAGGAACACCCTATTGTTACACAAGAACCAGTAGGGCCTTCCAAAATTTCAGAAAAAGAAGTTAATTTACAAGTACCCCAGCCTACTGTATCTGTTAAATATGAAGTTCCTGTTGTTATTTCTACTCCGACTATACCTCAGCCTACCACTTGCAATACTGAAACACAAACTGAACCATGGAATGAGCAACAAATAATGAATAAATGGAAGAAAGAATATGCCATTTCACAAGATAAAACCTTGCAGTAGCAAAAATTAGTTTGGCAGAATCATATATATTCAAACTGGGAGATCTTGGAGCAAACACTCCAGCAATCTAGAATTTATAAGAAGGAGAATAAAGAGCTAAACGAAAAACTACTCCTAATGTTTGAACCGGTACAAAAATTATTGGCTGCTAGGAAACCATGTCTGAACTACTCTCTATTCCTCACAGAACGTCTTGCTTACTTTCAGTTGAAAGCAATCAGAGATGGAAGACCCCATGAGGTGCTTACATCTGAACAATTTTTGAAAACATTTACAGAAGCCTCTACTAGTGATCAACACTTATTGTGTGAATTGTATCTTCACAATGAAGCCATCCCTGAAAACAGAAGGTTTAATCTTAACCCTCTTGTTGGTGACATTCAGATCAGGGCATTTGCCTCTTTCCTTGCTAATCAGATTACATGGCAGACTACTTTTCTTGCAGCCAGGCATAACGAAGATAATCGTCTTCTCTGGATACAGCCAGAACCAGAGAACCCTACCATCTTTGTGGCAGAATATTATCAATTTTTGAAGAAACCAAGGATGAATGAACATATACGGAAATTACAGGCTTCAGTACTCCAGGATTGTCACCATTTTATTAAAGCCAAAGAAACTGCTGCCTTGAGAGAAAATAATATGTTTTGGCAACAATCTTCTAAGGAAAAGCAGGAGTATAATCCTTTTAGTCCTACTAATCTTGAAACTGCATTCTCTAGAGTACCCAATTACATCGAATGTGTCCAGCAATGTGCTGAAAAGTGGATAGGGTACCACTTTCATTTTCCTATTTTGTGGATGCCAGCAGAGGAATATCAAGCTCATCATAGGTTGGCCAACAAGGATGAAGCAGCAGCCAGGCAAAGATTGCAAAATGCGCAAGGATTCAGAGCATTAATAGACAATACCTTCCATAGCTACTGCCTAAGTAACTTGCATGCCAAAAGCCAGTATCCAGACTTTGATTCAGATTAAAGTTGCCTGAGGACATGCAACCTTTTTAGTTGGGGGGGATGTTAGGACTCTATAATGTACCTTTTTGACCATACATTTTTCTATCATTCCACTCTTTTCCAGTCCATATTTAAAGCCTATATTATCACTTTCATCCATTCTTCCAAAGGTATATAACATTCTTCTCTTTACTATATGTTTAATTTGTTTTACATTACTTTCATATTTAATCATTAATCGAAAATATATAGTTGCTGAGATAGTTTGAAGATTGCAGTTAATCTATCATGGCTGTCTAAAGACCGCGTTGCTAAAACAGTCAACATAGTACGCAAATCCCGTTGCTGAAACAACCCGTGATTTGTGATTCTGAAGCAGTATTTCAGGCACGACAACAACAAGAAAAGACAGGTAAGGGAGCTGTTACACTGGCCGTAACAACTGCACCTTGGACCTAGTACCATCGTAACCATTGTAACAACATTTTTCTATGGAAGAACAAAATATCCTATTTCAGTATAAGAGATCAGATCGGGATTATAAGAATAGGATTTCTATAATGTAATCAATTGTAATAGATGTCTCCTCTTTAAAAAGAGGAGAAATCAGCATTAGAGAGGAGGAGAGATGAGGGAAGGCTTATTTTGAAAGAGACTTACAGAGAAGGACGTGAATCCTTTGTAATATGTTACATTTGACAGATGAATAAAAGCTTGTCTCGAGCATTTTGTTTTAATTCCTTCTCCTGGGGAATCTTGTGAGAAGGAAAGGGCCCACCTTCTTCACAAGATTCACCCATTTATTTCAGTAGTGTGTTAACTGTTCTTTTCATTTACGCCTTGTTAAACTCTGTTTGCTGAAATCATTTATGCAGTATTGGAACTTTGTTATCTATTGCCGAAACTCTGTTTTCGTTGATTGTTGCATTGTTTTCATACAATTCATTCCTAGGTAATTGTGGATTATTTTAATTGGTAATCTTGTTTACAGAATGAGTTTGTGAAAGCGTCGTAATCAGAAACAGGTGCTGAAGATTCCTACTTGGGGAATAGGGTCCTGTTCTCTGTTATAGCATAATTGGTCTTTTCTTCTGCAGATTGGTTTCCTTTCCTAGATCGTTGTCTTTTTAAATGTAATCCAGAATTATTTTGGTGATTGTCTGCAATAGAAAGATTGCCTTTGTTGTAACTCAAGTAGAACTTCAGTTTGTTTGAACAAGGTGTGATTAGTGTAATTTTTACTACAAATTTTCATTGCTTTTGAGATTGAGCATATATAGTGTTTGATTTCCTTTGAAATAAACAAACTTCCCTGGGTTGAAAATTTATGTAGCACTTGATTGTTTAAATCAATAAGCAATTAAAGTGACCAACAAGGATGTATACTCTAGCAAAGAGGATCTGCGCAAACATATAGAAAAATGGAATGAGATATGGGGTGTAGAACCAAGACTTGAATGGGTCTATATGTTTATTCACACGCTGGGAAAGGTGCCTATTGAATGGTACTTGGAGACAGAGTTGCGCAAAGGCACTAGTGACTGGTCTGCACTGACCGAGAGATTTATTATTACATTTAGCTTTGAGAATGGATTTTATATAGTTGGTAAAGCTCTGCATAATATTAAAGAAGTAATATTTGATACCATAAAACCTGTCATTGAGTGCACGCCACCAGCTTGGGATGCGCAAATCAAATCCATTGTGAATTAGAGAAACCTGACAGTAGAAGAAAATGATGAGGATACAAGGAATATAATGATCCTTGAATTTGAGGGACAACACAGAGTGGATGTGCCCTCAATCACCTCGCTGGATGTAAAGAAACCTTAAAGTTAAGACAGGTGAATATTGGAACTAAAGAACACCCTAAGTTAGCAAATATTGGAGACTACTGGGATGATGATACAATAGGAAAGGTTGCCGATTTGCAGACAGAATATCAAATTCTGTTCCCTACAAAGTTCTCAGATTTGGAAGGAATCATAGGAGAACTTGGATTGATGAAAATCACATTGAATCCTGATGCGCGCCTAGTTTAACAATGCCCATATAGGCTGAACCCAAGATATAAGTAGAAGGTGAAATAAGAGTTGGACAATATGGTGGTAACATGCATCATTGAACATGTGGAAGAATATGACTGGGTAAGTCCGATGGTTGTGCAAGATAAGAAGACTAAGGGATAAATCATAAACTGTGTTGATCTGCATAAACTGAATGATGCTTGTATGCATGATCCATTTCAAACTCCATTCTTAGATTAAATTTTGGATAATGTTGGAGGTCAAGAAGAATATTATTTTACAGATGGATTTTAAGGATATCATAAGATCCGGATTGTGCCAGAAGATAGGTAAGACCACTTTGCTACTGAATGGGGATCCTTCCAATATACCATCATGCCCTTAGGCTTGAAGAATGCTTCTGCCATTTTCTCGTGTGTGGTAATATCTTCTTTCAAAGAATTTATACGTAAGTTTTTGGAGGTATATTTTGATGGTTGGACTGTCTCTGGGTTGTTAAAGAAGCATGTTCAAATCTGTGCTTAATGTTGGATACTTGTAGGAAGTATCATATCTCCTTGAATTTGAAGAAGTGTGTTTTCTGTGTACCATTTGGAATATTGCTGGGACACATTTTATGCCAGTAGGGATTGATGGTGGATCCTGCCAAGATTGCTGTCATAGTCAATTTGGAATTACCTGAGACTATTAAGTAGTCGCGCTCAATATTGGGGCATATTAGGTACTATAGAAAGTTTATTCAAGGATATGCACTAATAAATGTGCCCATGGAAAATCTTCTCAAGAAGGATGCAATGTTCTGTTGGGATGAGGACTGTCAAAATATTTTTGAGCTGCTAAAAGAAAATATGGTCACTGCGCCCATCCTGGTCTTCCCAAATTGGTCTAAGGAATTTCATGTACATGTGGATGCCTCCTGTATTGTTTTGGGAGCTGTGTTAGCACAACCAGGAGTAGGGGAAATTGATCATCCTATTGCTTATTCAAATAAAAAACGGTCAAGTGCAGAGAAGAATTACTCAACCACGTAGAGGGAAGGGCTAGAAATGGTGTATGCACTGCATAAATTCCACCACTATCTGTTAGGAGGTCACTTTAAAATGTTCACTGATCATTTTTCTTTGAAGTACCTGGTCAACAAGCCCGTGTTGGGGGGAATATTTGTAGGTGGTTTCTGTTATTCCAGGAATATGATTTTGAAATTATGGTGAAACGAGGTCGATTGAATGCTAGGCTAGACCATCTGTCGCACATTGAAACATGAGAGGAACCTACAAATATAGATGATGGATTTATAGACGCACATTTGTTTGCGATAAAAGTGGTTGATGAGAATTTTGCTAATATCATTCAGCTTTTGACCACTGGTCATGCACCTTAGGAGTATAAAGTTCAACAGAAGAAAAAAATTGTGGCACGCGCAACAAACTTCACCATTATTGCTGGACAATTATACAAATTAGGTGCGGATGAGGTCCTGCGAAGGTATGTCCTAGAATAGGAAAGGCATGCAATTCTAAATGAAGCTCATGGAGGAGTTGCTGGTGCTCGTTATGCAGGTAAGGCCATTGCACAGAAGATATTGTGACCTAGGTTGTGGTGGCCCATGCTGCACAATGATGCCTATGCGTACTACCGCGCATCTGATGTCTGTCAGAGGATGGGAAAGACTTCACCTAGAGACGAGATGCCCTTGAATCCATAGATGGCGCTGCAAGTTTTTGTGAAATGGGTTATTGATTTTGGGGGACCTATTAATCCTCCAGGAAGAAAGAGTGGTGTGCACTACATCATCACTACGAAAGATTATGTAACCATATGGGCTGAAGCCAAACCAGTGAAGGATTGTACTGTTGATATTGCTACGCAGTTTATTTTTGAGAATATAGTGACTCGGTTTGGTTGTCCTAAGGTTTTGATCAACGATCAGGGTATGCATTTTGTAAATGAAACTATCAAAGCCTTGAATGAAGAATTCAATATGCGTCATTATAAGAGCTCTCCCTATCATCCTAAGGAAAATGGCATAGTTCAAGCTTTCAATAAGATATTGGAGACTATGCTCACTAAGTTATGCAATGCTAACACAAGTGATTGGGATGAGCAAGTCCCTGCAGTTCTCTAGGCATATAGAACTACTTGAAAGAATTTGACTAGAAGGATACCTTTCAGATGGTATATGGGCAAGAGGCTATGTTTCCCATGGAGTTCATTGCTCCCAGTCTTCGCATTGCATCATTTACCAATATGGCTGAAGAAGGTTCTCTAGAAGACCGATTGTCATAGTTGGTTTCTCTGGAAGAAGATTGGTTTATTGCAAATTATCATCAGCAGGTTCAAAAGGCGTGTGAAAAATCTTGGCATGACAGGAATATCAGGACAAAGGTGTTGAAGGAGGATGAATTGGTCTTACTATATGACAACAAGTTTGCGTGCCACCTAGGAAAATTGAAGATGCATTGGCTAGGGCCCTATGTTGTTAAGGAAATCACTGATGGAGGAGCAGTGCGCTTGGCCATGTTGAGCGGTGAATACCTTCCTGGGTATGTAAATGGAAGTTGTCTAAATCCATACAGGGATGACCCCGTGCCTACCAAATGACTATATGGCCGGAGTATCAGACCTGCACATATGAGATGGAAAATGTGCAATAAGGTGCGACACGTGCACGGCATCTGCGTGGGGAGGTTGATTGGCGCGAAGAGGTGTCAAAAAATAGCTATTGGAACAGTAAAACTGGATAAGACAGTTTTATTAATGTTTTTGGGAGCATCTAAGATACATTTAATGAATGGATTTTTCTAGATTTGAGACGGTTTTTTCAGTAACGGTGCCTCTTTAAAGCACAAGGAGGCATTGGAAATGTGCCACAAGTATAAATATGATCTATGGGGTTGCAATAGTTCCATTTGCTTTCTGAGGGATTTTTGTGCTTTGAGCTCCTTTTTTGCCATTGCATTTACTGCGTCTATGTCTGGTTTGGATCCAGGGTTTGAGGACACATTGCACCGAGCAGGGCTAGGATACGCAATTCCTAACAAGATGACATCCATGAGACCGGGTGATGACCCTGCCGCACGTGAAGTTCCTATTGTGGAAACACTTGTGCCATCCAAAAATAAGAAGGGGAAATCCTTTGGAACACGCAGATCTCCCCGAGAGAAGACCCCCAGACTGTGCCCTTTAGTGGGGGAGAAAATGAAAAGGACAATGGCATAAGTTCCATAAACTATTGAAGAAGAGGACGAGGAGGTAGTTGAAATAGCCCCATTCTTGCGGTTTCCAAGCTACATTGCACCATGCAAACCCTTTGTAAAGGTACCTAAGGACCTAGATAAGGTGCGCACAAGTATCTAAGTACCCCTAATCCTAGAGAATGTCCCAATGGAAGGGGACATGCTCACAGATATTTCGCGGCTCCGCTTTGATGATTGGGACATTGCTGATGTCGAGAAGTTCCTAGAGCTTGCGCTAGAGCTATATTTGGATCAAGTCACCTATGAGGGAGGCGTTGTGCACCACAATCCAAAGAGGGGGGTGTTAGGTCTGCACAAGGTAGGCCTGCTCAATTTTTTGTAGATCCCTCATTTTGGGCCTAACCCCATCAATGATATCTGTGTCTGATAGTTGCTGGCTCTCATCCATGAGGACGTGCTCTGGTTGGGAGAGCGCATCCCTATCAATGCACAATTAATCCATAGAATCATAGGTCTACCTGCTAAGGGAGCCGACCCTATCACTGCTTTCAGAGGTAAAGTGCAGGAGAAAGATGTGGCAGATCAAATCAAGAAGAAATACCATGTCACAAGGAAGACCCAGGGCTGAGGAAATTAATGACCCTGCGGTGCGTTTTTGCACACTCATCTTGGCCTGCAAGATGATGCGTAAGTGCAGAACTAAGGAGGTGCCCGTGCATGTGATTGCACTTGCAGGACATTATGAAAAAGCCGTCATTTATAACTGGTGCAATTACCTATGCAAATAATTCTTAGAGAATGTGTGTGAGGCACAGGAGGAAGGAAAGACCTTCTAGTATGCTTGGCTCCTTTTATTGATTGCACTGATTGGATGGAGAACCACGAAATACACACAATTCCCTGACATTGAGCCAAAAATATGGGAAGCTACATGTTATGAAACTCCATGGAACTCGTCCGACCTGGTGCCAGCAAAGGAAAATGAAATATTTTGGGTTTTATATGATGCCACTTTGAACCAAGCAGTGTAGTACAAGCCGCTGCTGTCACCCACATTATATGATCAATACAAAATGGTAGAAGATTTCAAGGCAAAATTTCAAAAAATTCATATCCACACAAAGGGTGTTGTAGAGGGAGTATGGTACGAGCTTCCATATTTGGTGACCGAGGATGATATAGTAAGAGTGACAAGAGAATGGATGCCAGCCTGGTTGACCCCACCTACCCCGACGAAACAACGCACTCTGATAGGAAAATAAACAGAGAAATCCACCAAGAAAACCACAGACATAGCTCCAGAGACAGTGATAGAGAAGGTCACAGAGAAAGCCACAAAGAAGGAATCCACCCCCACAACAACTAGAGAGACTTTTGAAACTACCAGAGTGCCTGAGAAGAATGGATTTGCGCCTAAGGAGATAGGCGAAGCTACGACATCCAAAGACTCTAAGCGTGGCTCTCAGGCCGCTAACAGATTGCGCAAGGAGAAAAAGGGTTCCAAGAAGGTAGGGTAGGAGGTCTGGGCATTGACAGAGGAAGACCTCAATGAAATCACAAACATTGTCACATCCACGACTAAGGATCGCTAGACATATATGGAAGTTCAGTACAAGTCCACGCTGGAACTTTTACAAGTTGGGTTAGAGGAACTAAAAGTCCGGGTGAGCCAGATTCAAGAGAGTGTGATTCAGGCGAGCCAAACCAGCGTACCAGTCACGAGCGCGCAATCGTTGGATGTTGCTCTACCAGCATAAGGGGATGCACACTTTTTCCACATCCCCCTACTAGCAATTCAGATGGATTCTAACCAACGTGTCCAGTTTAGTGCTTAATTTGATTTGCATATTAATCTCTCTATTTTAACTGCAGGAAAGTTACACCTTTTACATTCAGTGATCGCGGATGAGCTTCATTACAGAGAGGCTACCATGTAGACAAAGAAAAATGATTCAAAATAGTAGGCTGTGCAAGAACACCAACAACATCAACAAGAAGAAGGAACTTTCCGAGAAGAAGAGGCCCAATGCACTGCGCTGGAGGCTAAAATAAACCAAGTCTGCTGAGACATTCCAGCTGTCCTGGACATAACTGTGCCCGTTGACAAGTTAGAAGGATTGGATGCTACGGTGAAAGAAGCATGCAAGGAGGTAAAAACAATCCGAACAATGTATGAGCAGAAAATTACGGATCTCTAGACAAAATCACAGCCAGAAACACCACCAGAGGTTCGCGCACAGGCAAGGGACAATATTTCTGCTGTGGTCACCCAGTTGACAGTTTATTGAACAAGGTCGTGGATGTTTGAACCTCTATCCAAATTATTTGGTTGTGCAGTATCTGCGCGACACCCTCAACTAGAAGGAACATTAGTTCGAAGAAAAACAATGACACCCACATTGGTCCTCACAGAGCGCCTCGCTCATCTGCAAAAGTGCAGAACAATTTAGATAGAGATTACAGACTTGCGCCGGAAGGAACACGTAATAAAGGAATGCATGCAACCATCGATGGAAGAAGCATTGCAATTATCACAAATGCTAGACAATACTTTGAAAATCATTCAGCAGACTCAGTGAAACATAGAGATGGACGCTGAGGGGCCTACTACAAAAAATATGGTTTAACAAGCGCAGAGTGTAGCAACACAAAGTATTGAGTTAGTGATCCCTCTCCAAAATTTTGTAAAAAATATTTAGGTCAAGACTAAGGATACGACACCTCAGTGACTCGAGACGAGTCACATTTTTGTGTTGGGGGCCTGTTGGAGTAGGGTCCCTTGAGGCACAATTTCTGATGCCTTTTTGTATAATTTTATGTGTGCACTGTGCAAAAGGAAGTCAAGGGGCTTTGGGGTGGGTCAAAGTCCCCAATTTTGATGTAAATGGGCTTAAGGGTAAACTGTGGGCCTTAAACCATGGTTTGAGACCATAGTATCTGCGCGCTAGGCGTATATAAATAGATAATACTGTGTCTTAGCTAAGTAGTTCTAAGTAAGTTCATGATATTGATGTTCTGATAAGTTTATGTGCCTGTAAGGGTTGTTGGATTGGGTTAAGAGGTTCCTATTTTATATGTGCGTGGAGACCTAGTCCTAGATGTGTGCAGACTCCGTTGGCTATGTGCGCAGAAGGGTTGTTGGAACAGGGTCTCCTGCAAGCTGCGAAACTGGTCCATTTTGTGTATTTTTTATTATATTTAGTCTAACACAGGGGTTTTGGGGTGGGTCAAAGCCCATAATGCATTGTAAATGGGTCAAGGGTAGACCAAGAGTCCGCAAAACACGGTTTGTGGACCATTGGATGCGTAGGCTAAAATAGTATAAGTAGTTGAACCTTTTTGAGTTGTAAGACAGACTTGGAATATAGATTGATGCTAAGTGCAAACTGATAGATCTGGTTAGGGTTGTTAGGGAAGGACTCCTGCTGCTGTGTGCGCAGGTTGGGTTTTGGGATATTGTAAGTATATCTGAAGGATTAATGAATGCAGAAGTATTGTTGAATATCTGAATCTATTGGAATTACTGTGATGTGAATCTGTGATGTTTGGTTAATTAATATATGCTGCTGTGCTATTGATTTAAGCTGCGAACATACTTGTGTTACTTGTTTATGTTGCGATCTGGATTTGTTCTGTTGCACTTCATGCAAAAATATCTGGAATAGCCGTGTTATCATTATATAAGTTCATGATCTGTTGATTACTATGAATATCATTGCTGTTACGCATGTGGATCCGAAGGGAATCTGTAGATCTAGGCTCTGTGATATAAGATCTGGTCTCTATAAGGTTGAACGCAGCTTTGCTTGACTTACCTACCCTCTCCCACAGTGCGGAAACCTGGTTCCAGTTCCCACCCATACTACTTTGGGTGAGAATTTGGCCTGTGCAAGCAGGTCACTGCCGAAAGGGCCAGTAGTAGAGGGGTTTGTTGGCAAACCTTGAACCTACGAACCTGGGTCAGGACCCCTCGAGCCAACAAATGGTTCCATTGCTGGGACCAGGAGAATTTTGAGAGAGGGATTGGGTAATGCCAAGGCCATACTGGAAACCTGAAAGCAAAGAAATTGATGAATGGTTTGAACAACAAGTTCAAGAATTTACAGTGAAAGAGAACTACAGTAAGAGGTTGACCACCGAGGAGTGGAAAGAAAAGTATATTTCAAAGAGATCTACGAGATCTTCTTTGTAACAATTGCGATCGAGCTCCATAAGTGGCTCACAAGGTTGGTCGAATTTCAGAAGTGTTGGAAGGATGAACGGGTCATACAGTGGACCCCCGAATTGATTCAACAGTTAGAGAAGAATGATAACACCATCACTCGCACGGTGGACCACTAGGTGGAAAGTGTGCTAGGAGGGTTCGTGACAGAATTCGCCATCGATTAGTTTGTATCCTACTCTGAAGCAGAGCAAATATTCTTCAAGGGTTTCCGAGGTAAGTTTCTGAAGACCTTACCATTACTGATTAAGATATTACTGTGCGAAAAGAGTATCTTGTGTAGCCACACTGAATGAATGACCCCTGATCTGGACGGAAGTACGACACGAAGTGGCAAGTACTATCAAACCAACCAAGAAGGAGATAGGTCTATCTACAATCCGGTAAGGGAAGCAGTTGTGTAGAATCCTCCCGACACACCACTTTTGAACCAACATAGGAGTAAGAATTCGCCTACACCTACGCCTCCACCACCACCAGAAGAAAACATGGCTGCGCACATGAAGTTTCCGATATTTAAGGGTGTGGGGGATGAAGACATGGATCAGTTCTAGTTTGTTGCAGGATCGGGATGGACTGCGTAGAACGTAGCTAGTGATGTGGTGAAGTAGGCACATCTATCCGTTGTCTTTGAAGGGAGAGCTTTGGACTGGTACATGGGATACATCGGCCAGCATGCGAACACAACCATTGAGGAGATTAAGAAAAATTTGAAGCAACAATTCAAGAAGCCTAAGTCCTACTCTCAAATAATGGTTGATCTAAAATATTTCAAGCAAGGGCCTTCTGAGTCTGTGTGGGAGGTCGATCAACGACTGAAGAAGGTGATCAGAGAAGGAGGATTTCAATATGATGATAGACATCATACATAATGGTTCATTGCGATGCTTTTGCCTCACCTATGTGTACCTATGGGTCATCAAATGTTCGAATCACAGGAGAAAGCCTTGGAGGGTGCCATGAAGTTGGAATCCGCGCCTTGAGACGAGACCCAGCTGGGCGTCCAATAGATCGAAGGGAAGCTATAAGAAATGCATGTGAAGATCCAGAACCTGCGAAAAGAGTGAGGAGCAGAGGCTAGCAATGAAAGGTGGTGCATACGATGCAGGGTGAATGGTCACACCAAGGATAATTGTCCTCTATTAGCAGACTATATGAAGGCCGGGGGATCTAGCCCATTGCGCCCAAGAGAAATTGTAGGGCCAAGTGGGCTAGCATTATGGTGCGATGATTGCCGCGTTGCAGGGCTGCACGACACAAACCACTGCCCTTGCCTTGCTGTGTATGTCCCAGAGGTAAAACAACAATGGTGTAGATTCTGTCAATCGGTAGGACATGATGAATAGAACTGCCAGACATATGATTTGGTGATCGACAATGGAAAATTATATAGGGTACAATCAGACCCTACGTCGCCAAGATCCCTCACAGGCATAGGTGGCTCCCCAGCCAGGGGCAGGGGGGGAGGCTGAGGTAGAAGCGCAGGTCAGGGATGAGGGCAGCTAATCTGTTATAACTGTGGAGAGGTCGAGCACTTTGCGAGAGACTACCCAAATCCTATGAGGCAGTCTTGTCGTTACTGCAGACAGTTGGATCATGCGATAAAAAACTGTCCAATCTTGATAGAAAAAATGTAGGAGAAGCAGCCAACACCTACGCAAAATGTGCAGAGGGTTAAAGCTAAGCTGCGAGATATCTGATCTAGCAAGTTTTTATCAAACAAGAGGGTTCAGACCTAAGCAAGGAAAAAGAAACATTTATCGCATCTCGCAAATACTTTGCTAAGGTGGAGGCATCTACTTCTTAGACACTTGCGAACCTTAAGGCGGACGAGGAGGTCAAGCCCTTTTTACAGGCATGTATGAAGTTGCTGCGCAACCCAACGACTGTAGAGAATCTTCAGGCATTGATAGACAACTGTGCAACACAACCTAGCCTACCTCTGGAAATCAAGGATGTGCACCAACTATACATATATAAGAAATGCACTGGTAGGGAGATGCGGTTAACTGCGCATGTCGGTGATTATGAGATGGATTAGGTTATTTTGGACCTAGAGTTAGATGCGAACGTATTACCTAAATAGACTTGGAAACGAATGGGAGAACCTAAGTTGGAATGGTCCACTATCCAGCTGTGCATGGCTAATTAGCAAAATATTATACCCTTGGGGAGACTATCGAAAATCATGGTGGATATCGCGGGAGTAAAGGCCCAGACGGACTTTGAGGTAATTGAGATCGTAGAAGATGCGAACCCCTATCCTGCGCTCCTGGGCTTGGATTGGGCTATCGAAATGGGAGGTATCATTAACTTGAAGAAGAGAAGCATGATGTTTGAGAATAATGGTACAAGGGTGATAGTGCCATTAGATCCTGCGGAACGCGAACAATACACTTAGCCGGTGCACGATGAAGAGGATGTGGATCATATTTATAAGCTGACTGCGTGGGACGAATATTGGATCAATCCCATGGCTGAAGGTGTACTCTGTTGAGAAAAGGACAGTGAATTTTTCTCCGACTCCAATGGGGAGATGAAGAACTGGAAAAATTGGTTACATGATGTCTTTGCACTGCGATGCCTTCGGGTCACAAAGGACTTTCGATGCATTTCCTCAGAGGTAAGAGACCTACCCTATTTTGATGGTTCTGATAATATTAAGGCATTTTTATGAGCATTCTAAGTTGAGGTTCCAAGGGAACGAAGGCTATGGGCCCTTAAGCTGGCCATGCGTGGAACACCTACCAGCTGGTGGGAGACACATGAGGAAGCGTTCCAGAAGTGGGAGGATTGTCAGGGCATGATGCTCCTGTGATTTGAGACTCCGGTAGAGGTATGGGTTGAGACGTTCCTTGGCCTAGGCGACCTGCGGAAACACTTGTTTTCATGGAGAAAGGCATGGGGTGACCGAACTACAGAAGAATGGGTTCACTTATTCATTCATTCGTTGGGCCCAATCCTTACCGCATGGTACCTAGATGCAGAGCTACATCAATGCACCCGCCATTGGGAAACTCTGAAGGATGACTTCATAGGAACATTTAGACTGATAGGGGGTTCCAAGGTGCTTGAAGAAGCTCTGCAGGACATAGATACATTTTTGTTTGGCAAATCTGGCGCTCCGAATATTGCAGAAGAGCTGACTTGGGAAACCCAGATGCAGGATATTGTCGTTTGCCGCAGCTTGACGAGGGAGGAAGGTGAAGATGATCCGTGGTATGTCTCTATCCTGGAGTCAGAAGGGGAGCGTGCCGTTGCAGGACCCCCACTACAAGAGGTAGATGTCACTAAGCCTCTCAAGCTGCGCGAAGTCAACATTGGGATGGAAGAGCACCCTAAGTTGGCTAATATTGGGGATTATTGGGATGAGGATACAGTAGGAAAAGTGGCCGAGCTACTCACCGAATACTAGGACTTGTTCCTGACAAAGTTTTCAGAGTTAAAAGGGATCACGGGAGACTTAGGGGTCATGCATATCACTCTCAAACTGTATGCGCGTCTTGTGAAGCAGCGGCCTTATAGGTTGAACCCCAAGTATAAGCAGAAGGTCAAGGAAGAGATTGATAAAATGATCGCTGCAGGTATCCTCAAACTTGTTGAACAATCATACTGGGTCAGTCCGATGGTGGTTCAAGAGAAAAATACTAAGGGGGGGATTCAGATCTGCGTGGATCTGCGCAAGTTGAACGATGCCTGCATCCATGACCCATTCCCTACACCATTCTCAGATGAAATTTTGGATAGCGTGGGTGGCCAAGAAGCATACTCTTTCACGAATGGGTTCTCAGGATACCACCAGATTAGAATTGCACCTGAGGACCACAACAAAACCACGTTCACCACTGAGTGGGGATGTTTTTAGTATACTGTCATGCTGTTTGGTCTCAAGAATGCCTCTGCTATCTTCTTGCAGGTCGTCATCGCAGTATTCAAGGAGTTCATCCACAAGTTCCTGGAGGTGTATTTTGATGATTAGACTGTCTTAGGCCTGGTGAAGGCACACGTATTGAACCTACGCATGATGTTGGATGCCTGCCGAAAGCACCAAATTTCCATAAATATCAAGAAGTGTATCTTCTGCGTACCTTTTGGAATCTTGCTCGGCCACATAGTTTTTCGGCAAGGATTGATGGTGGACCCTGCCAAAATCGCAGTTATCATAAAATTTCCAGTACCAACAATGGAGAAGCAGCTACACTCGATCCTTGGACACACGAGCTACTACAGAAAATTCATTCAAGGCTATGCATTGATTACGACCCCTATGGAAAAATTACTCAAGAAGGATAGTTCGTTCTTTTGGAATGATGAGTGTCAGAAGAGCTTTGAGTTACTTAAGGAAAAAATGGTCTCGGTGCCTATTCTCATCTTTCTCGATTGGGAGAAGGTATTTCATGTTCACGTCGATGCGTCAGACATTGCTCTCGGGGCTGTCCTTATGCAGCCAGGATAAGGAGACATTGACCACCCAGTCACCTTTGCAAGTAGGAAACTCTCAAGTGCGGAACACAACTACTCCACCACAGAGCGGGAGGGATTGGCTATGGTCTATGCGTTGCAGAAATATTGACATTATCTATTAGGGTGGAACTTTAAAATGTTCACAGACCATTCAGCTTTGAAGTACCTGGTCAATAAGCTTGTGTTGGGAGGGAAAATCCGCCGATGGCTGCTACTATTTCAGGAATATGACTTTGAAATCATTGTCAAGCCGAGAAAGTTGAATGCTAGGCCATACCACTTATCCCGGACAGAGAGCGGCGAAGAGCCAACCAACTTGGAGGACGGATTTCCTGATGTGCATCTCTTTTCTATTAAAGTAGTGGACGCACACTTCGTGGATACCATTCAATTCTTAACTACTGGGATGGCGCCTCCAGAGTACTAGGTACAACAGAAGAAAGAGCTAGTCACCCGGGCAGCGGATTTTACCATCATCGTAGGTCATTTATATAATATGGGAGCTGATGAAGTGTTGCAGCGATATGTTTTGGATCATGAAAGGCGTGCTATCTTGGTAGAAGCTCATGAAGGAGTAGCAGGAGGTCACTATGCCGAAAAATCAACGACGCAAAAGATCTTGAGAGCTGGGTTATAGTGGCCAACCCTGCAAAGTGATGCCCACAACTATTGTAAAGTCTGTGATACGTGCCAACGAATAGGAAGGCCATCCCGCAGAGATGAAATTCCCCTTCAACCGCAAATGGCTCTACAAGCATTTGATAAACAGGCCATCGATTTCGTAGGAACCATCAAACCGCCAGGAAAGAAGACGGGTGCGTGCTACATTATTCCTGCCACTGATTATGTAACCCGGTGGGCCGAGGCAGAAGTAGTAAAGGATTGTACTGCGGATACCGCTACGCATTTCATCTTTGAACAAATCTTGACTAGATTCGGATGCCTGAAGATCCTCATGAGCGACAAAGGTACGCACTTTGTTAATGAAACAATCCAAGCTTTGACTGAGGAATTCCAGATCCATCATGCGAAAAGCACACCATATCACCTAAAGGAAAATGGCGTGGTTGAGGCTTTTAACAAAATCCTGGAGCAGGCGCTGGCAAAGGTCTGCAACGCTAATCGCAGTGATTGGGACGTGCGCATCCCCTCGGTTCTTTGGGCCTATCGAATGACCTGCAAGAAGCTCATAGGAAAAACCCCCTTCAGGATGGTCTACAGCAAGGAGGCCGTGATGCCAATGGAATATATTATTCCTAGTCTGCGTATCTCAGCATTCACGAACATGGCAGAACCTGATATCATGGAGGAGCGATTAACGCAGCTTATGGCTTTGGAGGAGGATCGGTTTTTGGCTAATTTCCATCAGTAGTTTCAGAAGGCCCATGATAAAGCCTTGCATGACCGACATATTTGCCAAAAAATGTTCACGGAAGGTGAATTGGTCCTATTATATGATAGCAAGTTTTCCAAGCATCCAGGGAAGTTCCGACAGCATTGGCTTGGTCCCTACACAGTTACAGAAATCACGGATGGTGGAGCTGTTAGGCTAGCTACCCTATGCGGTGATATGCTACCAGGCTACATCAATGGAAGTAGGCTAAAACCATATCGGATAAAATGAATATATGGCCAGAGTGGCCGCATAGGTGCAGGTGAAGAACCTACCACTGCAGTGACTCGGGACGAGTCACAAGATTGTGTTGGGGGACTGTTGGATCAGGGTCTCCTGTAAGCTGTGAAACTGGTCCATTTTGTATATTTTTGATTATATTTAGTCTAATGCAGGGGTTTTGGGGTGGATCAAAGCCCCTAATGCATTGTAAATGGGTCAAGGGTAGACCAAGGGTCCGCAAACCACAGTTTGCAGACCATTGGATGCGTAGGCTAAAATAGTATAAGTAGTTGAACATTTTTGAGTTGTAAGACAGACTTGGAATAGAGATTGATGCTAAGTGTGAACTGATAGATCTAGTTAGGGTTGTTGGGGAAGGACTCCTGCTACTATGTGCGGATCCTGATGCTGTGTGTGTAGGTTGGGTTTTTGGGTATTATAAGTAGATATGAAGGATTAATGAATGCATAAGTATTGTTGAATATTTGAATCTATTGGAATTACTGTGATGTGAATATGTGATGTTTGGTTAATTAATATATGCTGATGTGCTATTTATTTAAGCTGTGAACATAATTGTGTTACTTTTTTATGCTGCGATCTGGATCTGTTCTGTTGCACTTCATGCAAAAATATCTGGAATAGCTGCGTTATCGTTATATAAGTTCATGATCTGTTGATTACTGTGAATATAATTGCTGATGCGCACGTGGATGCGAAGGGAATCTATAGATATAGGCTCTATGATATAATATCTGGTCTCTATAAGGTTGAACGCAACTCTGATTGACTTACCTACCTTCTCCCAGGGTGCGGAAACCTGGTTCCAACACCCATCCATACTACTTCGGGTGAGAATTTGGCCTGCGCAAGTAGGTCACTGCTGAAAGGGAAAGTAGTATAGGGGTTTTTTGGCAAAATTTGAACCTCCGAACCTGGGTCAGGACCCCTCAAGCCAACAAGGGTTTTGTAAGGAACAATTGATGTATTGATTGACACATCTGAAGCTAATAGAAATGACAGTTTTGGAAAATTTTACTGTGTTATGCATCTGACTTGTTTACTGTTTATGCTCTATTAAGATCGCATTACCTGTATTACTTATTGATGATTGCGCAAGGATATCTGATATGCTTATGCATGATTATTGATGGTTAATAGATCTATTTAAGTATTCGCATTGGTTAAGATCTGGATCGAGTTCTGTTCTGTTTATCTGTGCTAAGGCAAACAAAAATTCTGTGCTATTTTGTAATGAATGCACATTCACTATAAGTTTGTTATATATTGTTGCACGCATCTGTATAAGTTCGCATTGGGTTTTGCTGAGGACCACCTCATCAATTTCTCCCTCAGGGTGCAGAAACCTGGTTTCAACACCCCCCCATACTGCTTCGGGTAAGTTTGGTCTGCGCAAGCACATCAATACCAAAAGGGAGAGTAGTTGGAGGGTTTGTTGGTTTATCCATAAACTTTGGACCTGGGTCAGGACCCCTCAAGCCAATAGGTCTAATTGAGATCTTGCACTAGGGAGATCCCCTTACCATTCACAAAACATTTTGGCCCGTCAAAAGACTCTTTCCACTTTCAAGTTCATGATATCTAGATTTAACTTATTCATCTCATTAATAGAAAGTAAATTGTTTTTCAAACTATATAAAACCTCTTTAATATTGCATGCATCGCCAATAACCTTAAATTACCTTCACCAATAACCTCTAGAGTTTTGTTATCACCAAACTATATGCCTCCCAAAACTTTATGCACATGCTTATAATCAATCTAGTCTCATCTCCTAGTCACTTGTATGGTTTCACCATAATCTATAGACCATGCATGTACCACACATAGAGACACATTAAAATTACTTTCATGATAAGGACAAAGTAAGTAAATAAATAAATAAATAAATAAATAAATAAATAATGAAAACCTTTGTCTTAAATCCTTTTCCTGGTTCTTCTCCTTAATAATGTTACTTAATTATTTCATTATGTGTTTAATATCATGCTTGAAATGATCTCCAAAATAGTGCCTTTTTTTGTTACAATAACAACACAAAACATCCTTTCCCAATGGTTTTTGTGTGTTCTTTTACGAACTAGTTTACACAAACTTATTCGCTTTCTTCCTGCATGATTTCATTGTAATCTCTTGATTTAAACTCTAATGTTTAAATTTGTTCATGAATTATTCTTGCCATATTAGAATGAAACCAAGATTATATAGTGTTCTATTAAACGCTCGAACATTTCTATCAAGCCCTTCATGGTTAATACCACAAGATCTTTAACATCAAAATTGTCACCAAATGCATATGGTTGACCTCTCACACCTTGACAAGTGATGTAATCAATGACACATTTGAAATCAAACATTTTTCATGCATATATATATATATATATATATATATATATATATATATATATATATATATATATATATATATATATATATATATATATATATATATATCTTTAAATAGAGAATCCTTGTCATGTTAAAAGTCTCATATAATTTCTATAAAGTGGTCCATATATTATATGAACTAGAAAACTTTTAGTTCTAGGAACAATGTGATTTTCCAAAATATAATTTATGATATTTTACACATCTTAATGATTTTTTTGCAACTATGAATCATCAAAAAGATTTGTCTCCTCACCCTCCACAAGTTTAAATAATCTATGCCTCATTAGTAGTTTTGGCACCCTAAAATTCCAAGTAGGATAATTCTTTTAATCTGCTCAATGTTCTACGGAGGGATGCTTGAAGAGTAAATTATCCCTAACTCACTAGAAAACTTCACATTTAATCATATATCAATACCAAATGAAATAATTTTAAGATATTAAGTATATAAATATAAAAACCATATTTCTTGGAATTTTTAGTAAGTTTAGGGCCTTCGAAAGAAATTACCAAAGAACCAACCAATTTTAAGAATTCAACAATCTATGATTATGAAAATTTTATATGATAATTGAGATTTACAGATCTCTGGCATTATGAATTGGGTCTAATCCCATGTTTGTAAATATTTAGCATCACAATTGGCTTTAATACGATGGGGTGAAGGGAGGAAGTACTCCAAAATCCTTATATGTGTGCACCGACCTTTCCTAGACAAGTGTTTACCATGAATTATGCACTTTGAGAAACACACACAATAAACGTTAACTCTAATATAATTACAAATTATATAGCTCTTACAAACATGACTTGTCTAATATTATGACACAACATCCTCCTTGATGTTACAGTTTCAATTATTAACAATAACTAATGTAATTTCATATGAACTTATAAGAAAACATTAAGTAATATAATTTTATAACCATGCAACTCATACCACTTGAAATATGCAAAATCTAATTGTGTTAATTAAAACATTGTAAAATATAACAAAGTCAAATATTGTTGTGACTAAACCTCTAATGGATAAAAGCTTAAATATTATAACATAAAGGTACTCAACCCATAATTCTTAACAACACCATGGTTCACAAACATTCACAACCTATGGATCACAATAATAAATATCTATTTTGATTAATATTTCATATAATGATGCAATAGGTTTTTAAAAACGTATATATAATATCACCTTATCTAAAATGTTCACTGTTCATAACTAAGAAGGTTCATGCATTATATGGTCGTAGTCTCACAAATACATAATGCCCCACTTCAAATTCCCTTTCACTGCCATGTTTATCTACTTGTTGTTTCGTCCTATTTTGTGCTATAATAAAAGTTGTCCTTCAATAGTTTGATAACCTCTTATTGCCCCAGATGCGGGTGACATGCTTGACATGGGTGAACAACAACTCCAAACTCACGCGGACTGCGGAAATCTCCAATGAAAATCCCAACCTACAGCGGCCCCAATTATTGTTAACTCTTCGCACGCACCTCGCAGAAACATAGATCATGCAGATCAGACAGGCCTGGTGTCACGTGACCCTGACCATCACCTCACCCTCACCGCCATTAATATCCATGATGCATAAACAACAATGAAGCCACTCCTACCCTTTTGTGTGTGCTCATTTGCTTGAGCTCCACACACAGTATTGTGCGAAGATATTTCATTGCCTCTCTAACAAACCTCATCCGCAATCCTATATATCCTCCATATCTCGGATCCTTCCCTCCCTCATCCTCTCCACGCTGCTTTTAGCTCTCCTCCTTCTGATATGGACGCTGGATGATTCCATTTAGCTGTGAAGTCTCAGCCCTAGTGTGGAGCTGCACAACCCTCCTCTTCCTGGTGCATTGCATCCTGCGCACCTATCCCCCAGCCTCTGCAGCTTCTCCCGCCCCTGTGTTTTCCCCGGCACCCCTCCCAAGTGTGCAATGGCACCCAAGCTGCACCAACGTACTATTCTTGGTGGAAAACGCAAGGCTCTTCCGGTCCTCTATCATAGAGGCGAGGATAACCGCCTTGAATGGATTGAAGGCTCCCCCGTCAAGCTCCCTAGTCAGCCATCATTCAGTTCTAGAACAACACGCAAACTCCTCCACGAGCCCTGCACAAAGGGGAAGTAGAGGCGTGAGGAGGTCCACCTCCACTCCCAGAGCTCCCTCTCCACAAAGCATTCCGGTGCCCCCGAATAGTCCTGCGCAAGCTGCTGAAGATACAAAAATTTGGATTATGGACTCCGACTACGTTTGGACAAAGGTTCCTAAAGGAGTAGACCCAGACTCCCCCATCCTCTGCGCTCCTGCAAACCTCCCCAAACATACTTCTATTGAAGTGGAAGGTTTAGTGGATGCGTCTATTGTGAAGGCCCCTACCTGTCCCATCTTCGAGGAGACTCCCCACCATAGTGATGATGAGGATGAATAATGTCTGTGCAATTGCTTAGTCTTATTTTGTTTTTTGTCAACTATGCCCGCTGGGCCTTATTGTTATGTCCTATTCTTTTTCTTCTAAATGTATCATCACTACTGCACACAATGTAATGCATGATTTCAAGTTTGGTCTGGTCCAGCCCCCTCCCCTACGGCAGCCCAAAAATAGTGTAACAAAGGCAGGGATTGGTTAAGCACAACTTACCAACCCTGCCTGTAAACCATGTACTTTTATGTTTTTGAAATTAATAGATTAGCACAACTTAACAAAAAAAAAACCTCTTATTGGTGCCCTATATGGTCCTCAACATATTTTGAATTTATAGTCCCTTTCAAGGGTGACGTAAGGGAGGAAGGATGATAGCCATAAAGTGCCATAAATTGGGACATTTTTGATGAAGTATAGAAGGATGTGTTGTACCAGCCTTTTTCCAAGGGAAACCACTTGAATCATTGTGTATGTTCATCAGATGCAAAGAAAATCTGATATCCTTCTAAACTGTTGAAATTGGAAATAGGAAATATTGAAAATGGCATCAAAAGGTATTTAGTTTAATTTTCCCTTAATTAAATTAGAAGTAAATTGTAATTCCACATTACATGACAACTTGTATGAGTTAACTGAGTCATGAAGACTTAGTTAGATCATTCAATTCAAGTTGGGGGTCAAACTAGAGGCATGTAGAGTGTCTCCTACATTATAAGAGCCCTGGTTGAGTTTATTTTGAGTTGTAATTAGTTAACTCAATTTATTTTAGTTAAAATCAGTTTAACTAGTTCTAACTGATGGATGAGCTAGTGAGAGGTCTAGTGAATTAAATCTGATTTAATTGACATGTAGCGATCAATCAGATAACTGATAATTCAATCTAAATAGTTGTTGCATGTTAGTTCTAAGGAAGGCCTAGTTGATGTTGGAGTTAAAGGGAAGTGTACTATCAATTGTATAAGTAGAAAATTGTACAGGTGGTACAAAAAGTCAGCAAGACACCTTGGATGTATTGTGCAATCAATTGATGGGAATTTCCTAATTAATAGGAAATCAATTCCCCTAGGAATGTGTAAGCAAGGATGCGCAACCCAGAGGCACGTTTTTGGTTAAATATTGGACCAAAATTGCAAGGATCAGAGTGAGACAGTTAGAGATAGTGCAGAGAGCTCTCAAGCCTGAGAGAAGCATTGTATTGTTTCATATTATTTACTTAATACAATATAAAGATAGCATAGTTTTTAGCTAAGGATTTCCCTAGATAAATCTTTGTGTTGTGCGATTGAAATTCTTTCTCTTTATTGTTTATGTGATTGTGTGATCATAATTGGTTTCCGCAATTTGTAGAATAGATTCAAGTGTTTTGTTTTAGCATATTACAAGATAAGTTGAATCTATTTGGATTTTATACATAAACATTACACATGATCTTCTTTTTTCCATTGGAATGAGGATGATAAAATTATTTGTGAGCCAATTGAGTAGCGAAACAAGAATATACTTTAGTCCAAAAAAATAGTGAAAATCAGATATTTATCACTTATAATAATATTTGGGATTCCATGTAGCTTTTGGATTGTTTTCATGAATGCTTTTGCCATTGTAATTGCTTAAAAGGATGAGAACGAGAGAAAAATTGGACATAATTTGTCATTCTATTGACCATTACCATAATGAAATTTTTTCCTTTAGATTTGGGTAAACCTGTAATAAAATCCATTGAAACTTCTTCCCAATATTGGCTTAATATGGTTAATGGTTGCAAGAGACAACAAATCATTCTTCCACATAATTTGTTTTGCTGAATTAGGGTCCTCTTGTAGTTTTCTAAATGATATTGCATACCTTCTCATATTTTTTCCATTCTATCCTTGATTCTTCCACCTGGTCAAATTGTGGAATGGAAATAGTGCATAGTAGCTCCTCTGTATCTTCCTCTTTCCCTGAGAGGGCACATTTTTCACAACACTTTTTTTCCTTTCGTAGATAATTTCAAATTAATAAACTAGAATATTTGTAATCCATTTTTTTTCTCTTCTTAAGATAGTATTTATCAAAAACTTCAAACCAATGGTGATTTAGAGGGTCGTGATTGAGCAAGGAGATTTTTGATGGTTAGGTCAGAAGTTTCAATTCCTTGACTCTGCAGGCCTGTGGTGCTTCTTCGTCTTCCCACTAGCCCATGGCAGTTGGACAAAGAATGCTTGTACCTTTGACAGCTTCTGCCTTGACCCTGAGTGTGTTTTTCTTCTTCTATATCCCCGGTGTGCTAGTGCAGTCGGGCGTTTGCGTGCTGCGAGGGGGCCTAGGGTTGTTGGCCTTGCTCGGGTTGGGCTAGCTGTTCCTATGGCTACGCCTCCCATGTAGGAGCTGTTCCTTGATTATATTGTAGTTTTTAACACGCTGGTGGTGGATGCTTCACATTTATATAAACAAGGGTCGTCCAAATTTGTTAAGTGTGCAAAGAAGATCCCCAAGATTCAGATTTGTGTTCCTCAGGTCCGCTCCCGCGCTCTCTAGCTTGCGGATAGGGGATTAATAGGTCAATTCATGGGCCTTTGAACTTCCACTTGCATGATACAATCATGGGTGGAGAAGAAATGGAAGCCCCTCATTAAAGGACCTGTCATATCCTCCTTCTGTGGGAAGGGCTTCTTTAATTTATACTTTGAAAATAAGCCTGACATGGACCTGGTATTTTAGAGTGGTCCTTATTTCATGGGTGCCCAGAGGATGTACTTGGATAGTTGGAGCCCTAGTTTCAACCTGGAGTGTGATGTCCCCTCTTCAGTCCCGGTCTGGGTGAAACTCTCTTACCTCCCCCTCCACTCCTAGAATGATGCAACCTCCAGACTGATTGGTAACTCCCTCAGTAAGTACATTGATTGTTTCGAGCCTAAGAATGGCCTCTTCTCCTATGCTCGGATTTGTTTGGATGTGGATCTTGAAAATGGCCTCTCGGTTGTTGCTACCCTATGTATGGATATTTAGACTCATGTTCAGGATGTGGACTATAGTTGGAAACTTTGCCAAAATTGCCCCAAATCCCATGAGGCTCTAGTGCTGCCTGGAGAAGAACCAAAGGATCAATGACAACAGGTCAAAAGGAGAAAAAAATCTCAGCATCCTCGTGAATCAAGCCCCCCTTAAGACCCCATCGGCCCCTCGCGATGCACCCCCCCCATGGTTGGGAGTTCTATGGCTCAGGGGTTGGATAATGAGAATCCCTTTGAGGTATTAGGAACTGATCTAGATATCATTGAGGTGGCTCCTAAATCTATCAGTGCGAATACTCCCCTTGGATTGGTCGCTCAGATGACCCTCGATGTCTTAAAGGGCTAGAAGGCGCAACCATCCAAAAGTCTAAAAATTGCGAGCTCAAGACTCGAATCTTCTAGAAGTTATGAAGAATCCTCTTTTGAGGAAGAAGGCGAAGATGGATTCCAATCATCAAAGGAAGGCTTGGGTACTTCAAACCATCCAAACTCTGCGGAAGATCTCTTGGAAAAATATAAGTCAAAGAAGGCAGGTGGGAAAGGGAAAATACTAGGGAGAACGTCAAACAAGGAAATTAGAAAAGAAAAGACAGAAAAAGACAAGGAACTCGGGTTCCAACACACCATCCTCATCAGCTAGCGGGAGTCAGAAGCAAAGGAGGAGGAGGGAGAAAAGGAAAGAACATGGGCCCTAGCAAGGGGGCATGCAACCTAAAAAAGTGATTAATGAATATAATCTCTTGGAACTGTAGGGGCCTCGGAACAGAAAAGAGATTAAGGGAAGTTAAATCCCTTATCGAAAAATAAAATCCAGCCATTATACTTTTGCAAGAGACAAATTTGGATGCATTGAATCTTCACTCATACCATATCAAGATTTGAGGACAAAGTAATATCGAGATAGTAAGTTCGCGAGGATATTTTGCAGGTCCCTTTACATTGTGGAACCCAACGAAACTCAACCTGGTAAGCTCCATGAAGTCCACCCATTGGATTGCGACCTCCTTTTTTCGTATTGATCTTAAGCATCCTTTCACTATTATAAATGTATATATGCCCAGTCATTTCCGTGAGAAACAATATGTATCAAGCTATGTATCTCCTCCTTGGATTTCTCGTCTAGTCAATGGCATAGTGGCTGGGTTATTCAAAGCCTCTAGTGGATTGCAACAAGGGTTCCCCCTCTCCCTAGTCTTATACATCATAATGGCTGAATATTTGAGTCATAAGTTAGAATATGAAAGAACCTTAATGAATCTCCCTGGCATAAGGTATAAGGAAGGGATAAGAAGCATAAACCATGGCCAATTTGCAGATGATACTATCTTCTTAGGAGGAGCTTCATCGGTGATTGGTAGAAGATTCAAAAGGAACTTAGAAAAAATTATAAAGGGGGGGGGGGGGGGTGGCGGCCTACTAATGAAAAAAAGACTCACATTTATATTTGGAACATATAAATTCAGAAGGAAAGGAAAATAGAGAAGATCCTCGAGCTTAAATCGGTGCGAGGTTGGAAGGACTTCAGCTACCTATGGATTTCCAATATCACTAAGGAGAAAAGCCCCCCGAACCTGACAAATGTTATAGAAAAAATAAAAACTAAAATTGTGAACTAGGGTGGGATATGGCTCAATACCACAAGCATAACCATACTAATTAAGTAGGTCTTGTCAGCCATCCCCCCTTATCAATTCTCAGCACTACATGATCCAAAATATGTCTTTCATCAATTGGGAATTCTCATAAGGAAATTTATGTGGAAAGGTGGGAAGGCCAATACCAAAAAATATCATTTGGTAAATTGGAAAATGATTAGAGCCCCAAAGAAACATGGTGGCATGGGGATTAGAGAACCCGAGATGGATAATGCTGCATTGGGTGCCAAACTATATTGGAATATGATTGTTTCACCAAAACTATGGTGGAATCAAGTGATCGGAGAAAAGTACTTCCCCCAATATGATAATGGTGAAGTGAATGTTTTAGGATCCCCCATTAGGGATCTTATTAGAGTTACTTCGAACATTATAAAGGGAAACCTCAAAAAAGTTCCTGGAAAAGGAGACACAATAGATATATTCAGAGACTCTATCCTGGGCAAGCTCCCCCTGGAATTAGACTGGGATATCCAAGTCCTATCGAGGCAAATAGGAGATGTCAAGATGGAAAAAATCTTAGATTGGGACCAAAATGGTAAATGGAAGAGATGGAAACTCGAGAACATCCCTAAGGAACTGATAATCAAATGGATAAAATCACTGAGAAACTAAGAGGATGTGCCCCAATTGATTGAATCACAGATGACAATTGGAGTTGGATGAATGGAAAATACTTAGTAAAAAAAGGATATGAACACCTAATTTTCCAAGCTCAGCCCCCCTTGAAAGCTCCTATATGGAATAAAATATGGAAGCCCAATGAAATCCAAAAAGTTAATTTCTTCTGTTGGGTTCTATCTCACAAAAAAATATTAATTTTTGAAAACTTCCAAAAATGTGGAAAAATAGGCCCCTCAATATGCCCTCTATGTGAACAGGCAGAAGAATCAACACAACACCTCTTTTTGCAGTGCAAAACAAATATGCAGGTCTGGGCGGTGGAACTAGGGACTCTGTTTAGCAGGGTCAAGTGGTCATCTGAAATCCACTTGTTTTTCCAATCTTGGCCCAATTCTTACTCGGACTCCCTTCAGTCTAAATCTTCCTTTAAAATTATATGGTCGTCCCTCCAAAAACATGTATGTTGGAAAGTATGGTTGATGAGGAATAGGGCTATATTCCGAATGGTCATACCTTCTGCCAATATCAGGTCCTATAATGCCCTTGTACAGTGCATGGAGCGGCATAGGCCGATGCTCGAAAAATCATTAGACCAGAATGAATCAGTTTGGATGAGAATGTGGATCATCCCCCCAACCCTAAATATCAAAAGAAAAAAGCTTCTGCTCAGTTCTCAGTGGATTCTCAGATTGTCCTATGAAGAAATTGAGAAGTCATTGAGAGCTTTGGGGATTTGGACTGTGCAATTTGATGGGGCTTCAAAAGGAAATCCTAGGGTGGCAGGAGGGGGAGAGATTCTCATAAATCTCGATGGAGACATCGAAGACATGTATGCCTGGAGTCTAGGCCGGAGAACAAACAATCAAGCTGACGCCTATGGGTTACTCTTTGGAATGAATCTAGCCATCAATAAAGGAATTAAGAAGATCCAAATCCTTGGATATTCCATGATAATAATAAACCATATGAGAAAGAATTCTCCAGCAAAAAAAACTCTCCTTAGCCAAGTCATTAAGAGGGCCCAAGGGATGATCCCTCTATTTGACGATGTAAATTTCTACCATATTCTCAGGGGAAACAAAAAAGTGGCTGACAAACAAGCCAATCTAGCTTGTAGAATCAAAGAAGAAGAATCTATGGTAAATGGAATTGAAGGAAATATATGTATACCATAATTATGACTGAAAATCCTAATGTAAAGATTATATCTAACCTTGCAGATGGGAATAAGGATAACATCGTAGAATCGATGGGAGAGGTTGACAACCTATTAATCCCTCTCCCCCATCAATCTTTGGAGCCCTCTCCCCTATACACCTCCCCTCTCTCCCTTCTCCCTCACCCCTCCTCCCCCCTTACCCCCATCCTCCCTCCTCCTCTCCCTTACCCCCCCTGGTTGGCAAGTCTGTCAATTCCACCTGCCCTTTGGCATGAGTCCACGTCTATGCAAGCCACTTGAATTAATTAATACCCCCAGTCTCATCGAAATTAACTACCCCTTGATGGCTCTTAGCTCCCGTGGCATGTCATATAGAGTAATCAATCTGCAGCGTGGTGGCATGTAGCATGATTGCCCTCCACCTAGTGTCTTCAACATATCATGCATGTGTATACACAGAACCTGTTATGATATCATTTGCAGACATTGAAATTTTTGTACTATGTTCGTGGGAATGGTGAATCAGTGGGGATGAAATTTACTCCCCCAGCTTTGGAAGATGCAGGAGGAGCGTGTGAAGAAGGTGGAAATGGAGTTATGAGAAGCTGTGCAGGGCTGTGAAATAATGAATCAACATTGGGAAACTAGAAGCACTGGTACTCTAACGTCATTCCTCCTTTGCTGGTGTATTGCAAGAGGTTATAAAAGGGATAACGATCTGAGCATATACATGAAGCCTCTTGCAGGGGTAGCTAAGGAATACTTGGCTTTTTCCCTGTAGTTGCGACTGATGGTTAAGAGAAGTGGCAAAATTCCACTTTTCGGGGGTGTTGGTGGGATGTATGTTATGCTGGAGGAGATATGGTGGCTCACTGTCCTGCTTGGCGGGTTCTAGGTTCAGTTGGATGACTATAGAACTAGGGGAATTTCCTGTGAAGGTTTGGTTAGATACCTGTCTTCAGGAATTGGGGGGGCCTGGAAGGCCCTGAACATTGACTTATGTGTTTATTCAGTTTGCTTTTGGTGTTTTAGGTCTATTAGGAGGTCCAAGGTTGTTTGTCATATTGTGTATGTGTCATTTGAAGCCGCCTGTCATCTGGTGTCGTTTGTCATCCATTATCTCTCAAGATGAGTGGGAATGGTAGCTTTGTAGCTGAGAGTAATGGATCGAGCTCATGGGGCCTCCATAGGCCCATGACGGGAAGTGTCAGTGTCAATTGGGCTCATGGGAATATTGGAAACCACACGATGAATTGTAAGGTCTGTGCCTTGGAACATGGTGAATTTAGAAACATAATTGTTGTGTTGCGTTGAAGCCCTCTGGCAGGAGATCGAAAGACTAAAGTTAAAGTTGGCAGACAACTGCAAGAAGGAGGATGAGGTGCCAAAGCCTTAGGACCTCAATGCTCTAGCTCCAATGGAGGAATAAACACCCCTTCTGCTCTCTCTATTTTTTTTAATATGTCCAAAGAAACATGTATTTATCTCGTATTGTAGTTATTTAATGTTTTTATTAGCATGAAAATAGTGATGAATTTTGATAATGGGATGGCTGGAAAAAAAAATCAAATAAGAGTTAGCCCAAATGTAACATCTACAACTAAGGAAAGACTCAAATTTTTGGTGTTGAAATCCCGCATTTTTCTCGCGAGTGGGCACACTTTAGTATACAAAATATATACTATTTATGGTTTAAAAAAATATAATATTTATCCAAAAAGTACTTCAAACTATCATTATTTTCTTTTACTTTGAAGTGTCTTCTTCTTTGGTATGGTCACCATTCCTTAATTCCATCTAGTATGGCCAACATTTCTTTTTCATAGATGGGTTTATATATCTTATTTCCTTTAATTTCATTACTTTGAAAGGTGAGAGACCTTCCTTCTTGCATCAAAACTATACTATTGCCATGGCCTGAGGCATCACACTCTATAATGAAGGTTTTTGTGAAGTTAGGTGTGGTTAGGACGAGATTTTCACACATAACCTCTTTAAGTTTTTGAAAGCTTTGGTTGATTCTTGAGTCCAAGAAAGTGCTTCCTTATTTAAAAATTTTTTTAGAGGTGCTGCTATTTGACCATAATTCTTGACAAACTTGCACTAATATCACGTCAATCCTAAGAATCCTCTAAGTTTATTCAAGGTATTAGGGATTGGATGATTCCATCATAACTTTGATTTTTTTGGGGTCCACTTTGACACCTTCATGAGATATAATATTACCCAAATATTCCACTCCTTTAAACCTAAAGGTACACTTGGAAGGATTTTCTTACAGTTGTTTCTCTTCCAATAGTGTTAAGACCCTTTCCATGTTGTACATGGTCTTCCCAAGATTTGTTGTAGAATAGTATGTCATAAAAAAAAATGCTAACACAATTTTTCTAAGGAGGGGTTTCAAAATAGAATTCATCAAAATTTGAAATGTTGAAAGTGTGTTAGTAAGTCCAACTGGCACAACCAAAATCTCATAATGACCTTCATGTGTTCTAAAGGTTCTTTTTGAAATGTCATCTTGCCTCATTCTAATTTGATGATATTTTGAACAAAGTTCCAACATAATAAATAAAATTTCTCTATGTAATTCATCTAATAATTAATCAATGATAGGAATATAAAACTTATTTTTGATTCCCATATTATTGAGTTGTATGTAATCTAGACACATATGGCATGAACCATCCTTTTTATAACTATCACTACTAGTGAAGATAAAACACTTTGGCTAGGTTTGATGATGCCAACCTCTAACATTTGTTGAACCATATTCTCAATATCAGTCTTCTATGCATATGGATGCATATAAGGCTTGATGTTAGGTGGTACAATTCTAGGTTGCAAATGAATAACATGGTCATGATCTCGAGTAGGTGGAAGAACCTTAGGCATCTCTCCAATACCTTGGAATTATTGTTGATATATTTTTGGAGATACAATGGAGTAGAGAATATAGATGTTTGAACATCTAATGAAAATAGTTGTGCAATTACACCATGATGTCCATTTTTGAGTAATTTGTCACATTATTAGAGCTTATTACTCTAGACGATTTACCTTTGATACATCTAAGCTCAATTTCCTTGTCTCTTGAGGAAATATCATGATAAGATCTTGAAAACTGAGGGACATTGTTCCCAATGATTGTAACCATTGGACCCCTAATACAATATAAACACCACCCATTTGGGTTACAATCACGGGATTATCCAATAAATACTCCCCCATATTTGGCTTAATACTATGGCAGTTCCATGAATAGTTTATGGTACCACCATCTAAAATGATTACTTGAAATTCTCGTGTTGGAAATACAAAACAACTGAGAAGTTTTTCCAATTTATAATTGATGAATTTATGGGTACTACCTAAATCAATAAATATTGTTACCTTTTTCTTTTTGATATATCAATTTATGTTAATGGTTTTTGAAGTATTTACACTGACCAACACATGACAAGAAATTGTTGGAGTAGTCTCTTCTAGCTTTAGATCTTGTGAGCGTTCCAATTGTTGATATTTTTCTTGTTCACAATATATGTAGAATAATTTCTTCAAATGGAATTTATGCCCTTTACTATAATTTATATCACAATTGCAACATATTCCATTTTCTCTTCTTTCATCTATTTTCCTAGGTTTCAACCTTGTCAATTGAGCGAGGTTAGGAGAGGAAGCATGATGTTCTCTATAGTTTTTTGTGGCCACTCTTATAGCAACCATATTTTTACTTTCAACTTGAATTTATAAACTGAAAGCATGCTCTAGAAATTTAGGATCAAAGGGATGCACCTCATGTTGGATGGTTTCCTTTAAATTTCCGTAAAGAGGTCTAATAAATTATACTCTAAAATTGTCTTTACCCTAAGACTCAACTTTTGGAATTGTTGAATTTATTTTATTATTGATTTTTTTTTTGTAGATTTATTTATTAACTAAAAAATGTATTGCTCTTAATATTCCCATAATGCTCCATCAATTCCTCTGTGAAAATGGAACAAGATATAATACCTTTTGCAAAACCACTAATACCATGCAAATTGATCTTGTTATAAAATATGGATTCGATATTTACCTTTTGTAAGGTTGTTACTTGGTGTAGAAAAAAGCATTGATCCATTGGAATATCCATGTTATAAGATCATTACCATCAAAATTTTTCATACTAATATTCAAAATGAAGTAGTTCCTTGCTATTTTATTGAAGCCCTAATGAAATTGATCTTGAGGTGATGAAAAATAATGATTTTGGGACTGAAATTTAATTTCCTCCACATTTTCATGATTTCCTTGCCTCTTGATATCTCATTTAGAAATTTTCTCCTCTTGGGTATGTAAGAGGAGGATGGACATGGTGTAAATTTTGTGCATTAATTTTGAATGTGTTTATTGTTGTCTAATTTTATACTTTCCTTAGTAAATATCCATAAATTTTATGCTTCTCTGGTTAAAATTTCTTCATGTGGTATCATAGCGGGTATAATAATTCTTGTTATGTGAAGTTTTTCTATTGATGTGTAAAGTTTTATTATGGATAGATTTGTGTGTGAAGATGTTGTATCAACATAGATCTAGTTAAACCTAAGTGATAAGAGAAACATTAGGATAATAGATACCCTGGGTATAAAATTTGAGGGGAGTAAGGGCCAGAGTGGGTGGGGCTAATTCACTTGGCAGGTTCGATTGGATTTAGTCAAGGAATCCCCAAGTCAAGATTTAAGGGGGAATGTTAGGTAAACTTGACTTAGGGGAAAGAGTCAAATTTGGCCAATGGATCTAATGGAATTTCGTTAGTCTGGTTTTCCCTCAGAGTTGGTATTTCCTAGGGTAAATTTTGTGCATTATGTTTGAATGTGTTTTTTGCTGGCTAGTTTTTTGTTTTCCTCAGTAAATCTCAGTAATTTTTAAAATTTTAAAATTTTCTATATTTTGTTCCATCTCAACCACATTTTTTTTCCAATTTCTTTTCCACCTCTTCAATTTAGTGAGAAATTATTATCTTTGTTCTTGAGTCATAATAGAGCTCCATGGGGGTTTAGTTCGTGAAATATATTTTGAAGCACTTTTAGGAGCCATGGGAGAAAAATAACAATGCTCCTCTTTTTCCTCTTTATCATAAATTTTAAATCACAAAAATTATTTCGTCCAATCAAAATTTATGCCAATTGTAAGTTATATACCTTTCAAAACATTAATTTGTAGATGATCTCGATGGCTGATATTTTTCTTGATATATCTTTGAAATTTGAGCCCTTATGAATCCGAAATTTTGGATAATGTCACTGTAGTATTTTTTTTTTTTTTTTTGTAATTCCATCGGTCTAACCAAAATTTAATGTGCCAAGCAAAATTTATGGTAACTTTCCCAAAACTTGCTAATTTTTGGACTCTTCCCAAGAGTGAAATTATATAGTGTGCCATGTGTCCAATTTTTTGAATATGATTTTGAAATTTTTATTTGTTGTGCCTCATTATGTCTCCTTAGATCCTTGAAAATTTCATAATTTGAAACTTCTTTGGGAGAAAGTTACAATAAACTTCCATATCACTCCTTCCAAATTTATTTTAGGGCTATTCACAAATCCTAACTTGCAGAGGGTATATCTTCAAAATTTCAAAGAACGAGAATCTAAATTTTTTACCAAGTACACATCAAAAGTTTCCTAAGTCTATTATAAATTTCACAATCTAAAGTATCCCAATAAAAATGGTTATAGAAAAAATGCCATAATCATTTGTTTGAAATTGATTTAAGGACTGTTCATAAACCAAGGGTATATCTCCAAAATTACAATGAAATAGAATGTAATTTTTTAATAAAATGTACTTTTAAATTGCTCCTCAATCAACTCACAATTTCATGATCTAAATTTTCCCCAAAAAAAGTCATAACAAAAATATTGATATCACTTTTTTGAGACTAATTTCAAGACCATTCAAAAACCCTAACTTCCATAGGGTATATATTTGAATATATAGTGAAAAAAATTCAATTTTTTATTATTATATGTACTTCTATATTTATTCCAAATCATCTTGAAATTTCACGATATAAAGCTTCCTAGGAAAAAAATTATAGTAAAAATGCCATGATGATTTGTTTGAAGCAGTAAAAACCTGGGATCATAGATATGGCACTAAATGTTATGAAACATGCACCTTAAAAATGATAAGAAGTCAATAATTAAGTCCACTTTGAGGGGGGAACCTCCTTTTACAATGAATACAATGTGTAAGGAAATACTAGGTCTCCTTGGTATATATATATATATATAGATAGATATAGGATACAAAAGGCACAATTATAATGAAAGGGTACAATGATTGTTTCTCACCTACATTAAAATATAACAATAAAAATGCAATGGCTTAATATCTAGGGCTTAATAAGGGGTTTTAAGGTTAACATGCGGCTTGTTTAGGGATTAACACTTGATTTATTTCTTTATGATCAGTAAATGAGGGTCTTATATCTCACTCATTTCACCAACACGAATCCTCTGTAGAATTTTTTTTTTGAGCTCTACTCTTATACTTGTATATATTTTTCTATATTAGGAATAACACTAGGCCTTTGTTCCCAGCTTTGTACAAGAATCTATATCTTCTTCTACAACCTTTGCAATCACCTCATCCTATGTAACTTTTCACACATCAAACTAATGTGCAACTTTCTTGCACCTTATTCTCCAACAAGGCTGTAATTAACAATGTTTCCCAACACTTAACATATATCCATGTTAAATTTAGACTAACAATTCAAATGAGATTAATCAAGGAATGGTAACTGATGTATCACCATGCAATCAATTTTCATCACCGATTGGAGCAGTCTCATAAACTTTCATTTTCTCCAATAGTAAGGATAGCTAGAAACATTGTAGAAGCACTACACTCCAACATTAATACATATGAATATTTCAATTCCAAAAGAAAACTTGAATGATAAATTAATCTCCAGGTTTACTAAGAGAAAAATGTTTCACCGTCACTCATTGTCCATTCAACAACTCATTGTTTCGATGCTTTAACTCAAGACATCATCATCCAATGAGATCACTCTAGATTTCACAAAGGAAAGGAAGGAATCCTCCATATCAATGGTGCCAAAAATTGGGATATATATACATATGTATTCAAGGACAACAAAAAATCAAATTATCTTGACATGGAAACAAACAAGTTGGTGCATTCAAACAAAGCCAATGCTGCGAATGGAGTTAATAAAGAGATGAGTAAAACATGGATTTTTTTTGTATTAATTCCCATATGGATTGAGATATTGATGATAAATGTTATAATTATATGTATTAAATGAATAATGTAGTAGTGGATAGAGTTACTATGCATAAAATAAAATTCCCAAATGGGGTGTTAATTGTCCAAGCACAAAGTAAAATTCCCAAGGGCATGTGAACTCGCCCAAATACAAAGTAAAATGCCCAAGTAAACCAATTATGGATTATGTTGACCAGCGATGGGAATTAGACCCAAAAAATAGGAAATATAATAGGAAAGTGTTATTTTTACCTAATAAATCTAAATTGGATCAGGTAATGAGAATATAGTGACGAGGAGTGAGAAAATTTACCAATCATAAAATTGAAATTACTAACTCCCACAAAGTTGCAACCGCTCTGAGATGAAAACCATTGATCTTTGGTCCTATAAATTCATCATATGGTGGTAGAAGTAGAGTTTTTTTACTATCTATTAAACAAGAAAAACCATTAATGAAGTAAATTCACAAGTTTATTCACATATCCCTCTCATTTACACTCTCATTATTCATCGATAGTGATTAAAACCAAAACTAAAACACGAATACACGTGGCACACTAACATAGAAATATCAGAGACACTCAAGAAACAATGGACACCAAATTTACCTTAGAAACCCAAATGGGGAAACTAGCCTTGAATTGGGGCTCAATGTTTCATTCCAATAATTTGTCGTTACAATGCTTTCATGGATCTTTGTCCATCCGAGAGAATTTGCGAAATTCATTAAAAAAAATAAGGACATGGCCTTTCACTTCCTATTCCTCAGATTTCTCTCCTATTCACCTTTTTTTTCATTTAATTAATTAATTATTTTTTGTTAATTTATTTAATTTTAAAACTTTATTTCTCTTACTTTTGTCTCCTTCATCTTTTATATTTTATTTTGTGTTTTACAATGTTTGCTAACCTTCATAAATTGTCAAATTAAACTTGTAAGTGTTGAGTCTTACACCCATTTGTTGGTTCAGATCCATGTTGGATCATTTTATTATTCTCTCTCACATTAATTCATTTATATATATACTAGCTAATGGGGGTGCCATGAGCAGGAGGGGTTATTCTCAACCCTGATGGAAATGTTTGAAATTGAGTACAATTGAGAGTTAGGTGATTCCACAAATAATGCAATAGATACATATGGATTAATGCAAAGGATCCTTTAGATCAAAGAATAAAACATCAAATATTTGGTGGTGTTGGGAGATTCATAGACGGTTATCCATCACCTTGGTCATGGATCTTTGCCTAAGGATTGCAAGCTGCGAAGCATTATTGATCGAATCGGGAATCTAAAAATAACCTTCTCTGCTATTAGCTTCTTTCATATGTCAAGAATGAATAATTTTTCTACAAATTATCTTGCCAATAAATCTGTAAAATTGGATACAAGAGTCCTAATGAGAAATGGTATTCCTTCCCTCACAATTATTCCTTAACAATGGGTCTAATATGTAGTGTAAATTTTGTCTGTATGCACAGGTATTTTGGAGAATCTACACTTCCAAAGACCCTGTGTCTTTTAGGATAGTAAAAAAGCTAATGGATATTGAGAATAAAAATCGTCATGAGGTTATAGGTATAACTGGCCTCAAAGGATTTTCATTGTACTCACCTGCCATACAAGCCATGATCCAAGCACAGATTTTGATTTAATAAATATTCTCATCACAATTAAACACACACACACACACACACACATGTGTGTGTGTGTATGTATGTATGTATACATACATACATATACATACACAAACACAAACACAGACACACACACACACACACACACACACACACACACACATGTATTGAATAACTAACCTAATATATGAGGGAATTATGTGTTTATAGTTGTAGACAAATAATTAATCTTGACCGCTTAAAGGATGAAAGTTGATCAAGTCATACATGTCAACTAGGATGGTTAAGTTAATGTGCAATGACCCATGTATCAAATTTTACCAAGTTAGATATTTATCCATGATCAACTCCAAACCATTAAGCCATAACAACTTAGCTTCATGTTAACTCAAGATTTCCATGTTAAATTATATTTCGTGCGATGGTGGTTCTTCATCAAACTGATTATTGCTAACTATCATTGCACTACTAGGATGGTCCCCTACTCATGCATACAATAAAATAATCATTTGGACATGTAATAAACTACATTAAATGTGTCAATTGGGTCTAGCTTGGGCAGTTAAGAGGAGAAGTTATTATCCTCTCCACCTAGGTTCAAATGTTTTTCCCTTAAGGGCTAATAGGGGTTGGAAAGGTACTAGCATTAACCCTCATTTAAGTGATTGAGATTAGGATGATATTTTTCCAAACATTTTAGCTCATTTGGATAGCTAAAGTGGTTGAGTGCTTTAAGCTTCATGTAAGAGGTCTTGGGTCAAACCATGAAGTTGGCTATTTCTATTACATACCTCACTTAATGTCCCTAATGAGGCAAGCATTGTAATCAACACTAATAGATTTACACTAGGTACCATCCATGAAATGCAAGGAAGTGTTTAGGTATTTCCCCATGAGGTTTTCCTTAGAAAATAAATAAGCTACAATATACATGTGTATATATTTTCCATTAACATTAACAACACTCACCATTAGAGGAAAATCATATCCCTTAATACTAGGAATCCCTCTATATTTCACAAACTTATATTTACTTAGGGCATTTATAAAGATATATTAATTGATTTATCGTCTTATAATACTAAAATTGAATTTCATCATTTTTTGTGGTTTTCATAGGTAAGTTATGTGTAGTAAAATGTGCTTAAATTCACTAATGATAAATTGCATTCTTGATGAAATGAATGTAATACCCCTACGTGATCCTATTATCTTCCATTGTGTTATTAGCTTGCCCATTGAGTTATTCTTTTATGTGCCCGATTCTAATAATTATTATTAGTATACGTACGAGATATGCCTATGTTAGCTACATACCCACATCTTGAATACACAGTAGCTTGTAGCCTATTATGTTAGACGATTAATTAATGATTAACCTTTATTAGTGAATAAGCTACTATTAACCTTAATATTGATTAATGATTAATGATCCGGATTTATGCAGGAACGCAACAGAATAAACACATAACCATAAATACAGAGATGCAACGGAAATAACACTTCATTTCATTAATATCAAAGAACTGAAATTTGCTTACAGACAAAATGGAAATAAAACTAGCTGGGGCGCTGGTAGCTATCTCCGAGAAGAGATGTGGCGGCTACAGGCCTCTGAACTGCGTTACAATGAGGCTCGAGGGCCTGTTGTGTGTGAGAAACAATGGAGAACTCTAAACATCCAAAAACCTAACCCTAGGAGATGAAGCGCCAAAACTATGGGCCCTGTTTGGGTAAATTGGTGTTTCAACTTCCCAGGAACGTAACTTTGGCATACTATCTCCGTTTGACGCACACGATACATCATTAGAAAGATCTATTCGAGGACTACAACTTTCACCATGAATATCCATTTTGGAATAGAATGATATTCGTTGCAGGCGCGATGCCCAAAAAACGTCGTTTAGGGCCTCAAAACGGCTCCGGAAGTTCAGGACCTGAAAAATTGCTAAAAATAGTAAGTTGTGCCGAAATTGAAAAATTGAAAGAGACAATGGTGGGGTACCAAGTGGAATAGGTGGGTAGCCACCAATATCCACTTGGATCAATTAATCTTTTGGTTAGCCTTAAAATTACTTAATTGTTAAACTTGATTAGTGCTTAACCCATAATCTCGACTTATAATTAATAAACTATATTTTGACATGAATATTTAATATTTAAATAGATATGATTCATGTGAAATCATAAGGTTGACTAAGATAACAAAATATTAATATTTTATTGTTATTATTATTTTACTAGTTATCCCTTCTCGACCCTGACAAGGTTGTTCCCTCGAATTAATTCAAGGATATGAGAAAAGTGGGAGGGGCTCGTGGAGAGGATGGGGGGAGTTGGTGACATAATAAGGGTGGGTGGCCTTTACTAGGGGGGATGCATAAATGTGAGAGGATTTTGGGAAGAAGGGGAATCATTTTGTTTTCATGGAGAACTTGGGGAGAGGGAGGAATTTTTTATTTATTAATTATTATAAGAGGTTGGGCCAAAGAACTTGGAGGAAGGATTTTGAGTGGAACATAGGTTTAATGATTGGTTTTTGATGTTGGATACCAGAGAGGTGTTAGCACGGGGATTGTGGAAACTACAATTTTGGTTTGTACTTGGGATCATATGGCTATGGAGTCTGTGGAGATTCCATGGGATAGGAAGTTAGATAGAATTTACTAGTTTTAAAGGTGGCATATTCAGTTGGGTGGTGCCAGCAGGAGAACTACAACCTAGCCACATGACCATGCATTGTTCTTGTTGTTGATTAAGTTATTTATAAATAAATTTATATTATGTTTTTTTATATGGTTTTTCTTTTAGTATGTTGTGAAATTATGGAGAAATTTATTTATGATTCAAGGACCTCAAGATGGGTCCTTACAATGAATAACTCCATGGTTTTATCTTAATTTTTTTTTACGTTTCCACGCTACTAGGTAGAATAGTTTCTGTTTGGATCACTTAGTTGTTGGACATAGTGACTGCTAGAAAATGTAGGTCCCTCCCATGTTATTTCGAAGTCTGCTAGTATCCTTCTTAGATAAACTCCTTCGAACATTACAATCAATGTTGCATTATAGTAAAAATTATTATGTTAGTAATAGTAATATAATTTAAGGTAACAACTTAGACACATTAATGTATGAAAGTCCCTTGTTTGTGGATAAAGGACCCCCTCCATACGAAGGTTTGATTACTTAGAATATGGAGGCATACATGTCTTACCCCCTATATTTTGCTTAAGTTAAAGAGAATGTTGCAATTCTTTGCTTCTTCTTGCTACAACTCACAAGTGTTAACCAAAATAATATGCATATATATATATATATATAATTCTTGTCATCTTTGTATCAAAACCCAATCAAAATATTGTATCCGACCACCAATATTTCACTATCACTTCTAGGATATTCCAATTCCTATTTACTTGGAAGCTTTAATGCATCACAATATTCTTTTAGCGACCTTCCAATGACTTATATTTGACTTTACCATGTATATTAAATTATGCTGACATCATAGATAATTCTAAGCTAAATAATGGCTAGATATATTAGGTTTCCCACAAATAATTTGTATAAGCTTCATATCAAGGTCCATTATCATCCACTTGCATTTTATTCTATATATACTATTTTTTAGATCAATTTGTTAGCATAATTGGTTTGAGATGAGAAAATCACCTTGTATTTATTTAGTTCTTCCATCCCAATATAAATATGCCACATTGGAAAGTATATCATCCAAATGTTAGTAGTAAGTATTCTTTTATCATGGAAACTTCAAGTTCACTACTACATGTCACAATTAAACCATTGGCATACAACATGATTCAAAATAATTCACCACTCTTCATGGTTTTCATATATAGGGTTGGTTCCAAGCTATTTATTTTGAAAGCTTCTTTGAAGCACTAATCAACCTATGCATACCATTATTTTAGTGCCTATTTCAAATGATACAAATATTTCCATAGTTTGCACAAATATAGATGGATATTCCCTAAACTTCCTCATCTATCCACTGGTTCAAAAGCATGTCATTTGCATTTATTTTATTGTTAATAGTCCAAATTTTATTTTAGGAGCTAGTGTACCATCCACGAAACGGTTGTCTCCTCAATATTGTTGTGGATCCACACATACAACTATAAGTAATTTTCTTCTATTTCTCTATGTCACAAAGTATTGTGTTCTAGCAAGTGCTTGTGTTCCCATATATGTAGTAATTTCTATTAGTGTGATTCCAATATTTCCTTGTGTACCGAGATATTGTTAATTTTTTGTTCCAAAAAGTGCATGTTTTAACTTTTGCATTCATCTTCACTACTGTGATAAGGTTTTCTCATAATAAATCCCTTATTTGTATGCATATCATTTGCGTACCAATCTTGCTTTATGTTTTTCCATTGTTCCATGGAATTTTGACTTCATAGGCTAGTACAACATTTGCATTACATAGCTTTATTATCTTAAAAAGCTCTCCATATATGGTTCTTTTGGATTAAATCCAACTCAAATTTCATAATTTTTTGTCATTCTTATTTCTTCATAATTTTGAGGTTCTTTTGTACTTGGAATTATTTCCATAAATGCAAACATTACTACAGGTGATTATTGCAATCTTGTGCTTCTTTTGAATTATACTTTCATCTTTGTATGCACTTTTGTACATCAATGTTGTCTAGTTGTATGCCAAATTCTTCCATAATATTGGTTAAATATTTTGGTTCTTTTGTATAATTTTGGTCACTTAGTGATCTTTTGATTCTTTTTTCATATCTTCACTTATTTCCAAACACATTTTTTCCCACACTTTTTTTAAATCTTTAGGTTGTTTCAAAATCACATTACTTTTATCAAATCATACATCATGCTTATTTACTTATTATCTTCTTTGCTGCCCCATAGTTGATATGCCTTCGATATTTTAGCATAAGCCAACAACATACACATGCAACCTCTATGTATCAATTAAAAACTTCACCTCTCCTCAGGAATATGTAGAAATCTAGTTCTTCCCAATATGTGCAAATATTTCATTGTAGGATTTGCCTAATTTGTACTTATTTAGGATTCATGCTTTACATAACCGTTGTTGTAACCACCCCTCCCACTTTTATAAGCTCTCCAAGGTAACCATGAACTGAGTGTCACCATGATATGACCCAACCTCCAAGTTCCAATTATGGAAGTTGAGCGTACAATTAAAACACATACTACCACCTCCCAGGAATGCTAAATCACTCAACAACTTGACAACCAATCATGGTGATCAATCCATGAGATGAAACTTCTTTCCACCATCTTTACATCACAATTGCACCCTTAACACATTGTGCATGTGGTTATGAGGCTCCAACCACACTTATAAGCCTCTTGTGACCAAAAGTTCCCAGTATGTGCATGTGGTGGCGAGATCTATGCCAATTTTTTGGGGATGGCCTACAAACCATTGCCCATAAATTCCAAAAACTCCCCAGAATGAAATCAAAGATGATGACAAGTTTGTGCAATCAATAATCAATCTAGGTATTGCTCAAAACATGCTAGGACATAATAGACATTCCATCAAATAAATGGTAAACATAGAAGCTACAGGTCATGAATGCATATCTAATCATAAAATTATGAACTACATCAGAGAATTATCAAGAAGATCCAATGCACTCTCAAGGCAGCTGCAATGACACTTGATAGCTCATGAATTCACCAATCATCTAATCACTTATCAATCACGAACAAGATCCATAATAGAGTACATCATATAAAGAAGCATATAATCAACATATAAACAGAATAGAATCCATGAAAAATCAACCATAAGATCGACATAACCAGTACATGTGCCCATCAATTCACAATAAGATAATAACTCATATTAACATATGAAAATCCAACCAATTCAGGGGCTTCCACGTACCACTCAACCATAGATTGGGTTGAAACAAATCTCTCCTGCAACCAATCACACCCGTGCTATATTCCAAGCATGAACGTGTGATCATATGGGTTAAACAAGAATATATCAACCAAGGCTTCCAGAGGCCAAACCTCCTCAACCCTCTACCACAATTATTTCTCCTAAACCTATCTAGAAATCACTAAGAGAAAACAAGCTTGGATTCCTCCAACTTTATTCACCACATCCAGAGGATTTTTCCTATCTCCACCCATCCGTCAAGAGTTACAGGAGAAATCCCATCTCCACCCTTGACCCTTGGGAATTACCTGAGACCACCTCACCATGATCCAAAATCTACCAGCCATTCAAATCTGAAACCAACACAGACCACCCACAACCATAATTATCAAGGAAATGGCAAGGCAAGGTTGATACCGCTGTCAATATTGACAAATCCCATGCCAATGAAAAAAAAATAACCAAATGACCACATGAAAGTACCATGCAACCAAATCTCAACAAGGAAACCACACATGCAACCTGCTCCCTGCATTGTGCTCCGTTTGTAGCTTCTGACCCAACCTTCTTGTCCACTTCCCACCCTTTGATTGCTTGCTTGCTTTCTCCAAATCCAAGTAAATGCTAGGATGCTCCAAGAATTCTCTAAGTGCACAATAGTGTAAAGATTATGGAATAAGAGAGCCACCAACTAAACTCACAAAATCCGTGAATTGTTTCTCTGATGCATTTTTATAATTCATGTCTTTTTTTTTTCATTTTCCTTCATTTTCTCTGTAATATCCATTGCATGAACATTTGTGTCTCTTCACCTTCATTTTTGAATAGTTTCCTTTATTTCTCATAATTAAATGCCAATTATTGCCTCTTTCCTTTTCAAATTTCCATAGCCATTAATAAGCCACAAGTGATTCCCACTATAATGTTTTCCTACCATTCAGCTTGGAATACGTGTCCCATGACCTTGGTCTTATTTTTATTACATGGAAAATCAACCAGGGGTTGTTACAAACCCCTCCCCCTTGTGGGAACACCATCCTGAGTGTTCAATGACAATTATGAACAGAAAAACATACTGCCCATGGAACTTTATCATATATATATATATATATATATATATATATATATATATATATATATATATATATACCCAAAAACTCATTTTCTTCAACCAATAAAATGTTCAACCCAGGTGTTCCGCATTTGATTGACCATCTCCCATGTAGCTTCATCAAGCCCAAAGTGCTTCTACTATGATTTCACCTGCTTTATTGATCACCCAGAGACATGAGCGAGCTTCGGCGGTTACTCCGGATCTAGCTTTAAACTTCGGTTCCCACTTGTGTAATACATACTAATAAATCACATGATCAACATCATGGACATATATCTTAAGCAATGAAACATGGAAAACATCATGAAATTTCATTGTTGGCGACAATGCAACTCCATAGGCCATTGTTCCAATCCTCTCAAGGATCTCAAGAGACCCACAACACTGGAGTTCCAACTTGGCACATGACCCAATCCTCAAAGGAGATCCTCTTGGACTTGATGTGAAAGTACACATGCTACCCAACCTGAAACTCCTTGAATGCTCTATAATGATCTGCATAGCTCTTCTTCCTATCCTACACTGCCTTTAGATTCTTCTTAATAACCTACATCCCCTACTCCATCTCAGCTAATATATCCAATCCAATCATAACCTTGATTAGTGGATCACTCCAACTGATAGGAGTATTACAACTCCACCCATAAAGAGCCTCAAATGGAATCATCTTCAAGGATTCATGATACCCATTATTAAAATTAAACTCCACCAGTGGAAGATACTCCTCCCACTTCCCACTTCTAATGCATGAAATACATCCTCAACATGTCCTAAAGAATCTTGTTAACCCTCTTTGCCTGTCCATCTGTCTGTAGATGATAGGCTGTGTTTAAGGCTAACTCTATCCCCAAGCCTGCAAACAACTGCTTCCAAAACTTGGAAGTGAACTTAACATCTATATCTGATACAATATTATTGAGAACATGATGCAATTTCACTATCTCCCCGATTAAGATATGATCTACCTCACTAGCTAAATTTGTAGAGGTCACTACAATGAAGTGAGATACCTAGCTCAACCTATCAACCACAACCATGATGGAATCATTTTGTCTCGATGTCCTCGGAAATCATATAATGAATTCCATGGAAATGACCTCCCATTTCCACTCTGAAATCAGAATAGGTTGCAATAGATAGTTGGATGCTTACATTCAACTTTCACCTACTGATAGTCCAAAAAAATTGCAACAAACTCAACCACCTCTTTCTTCAAATTTTTCCAATGATGGAACTTATTAACAACTGTTAAAGTCTTCTGATATCTTGAGTGGACTGGATATGGTTAACATGAAACTATCTCAAACTAAGCTTCTTCAGATCACTGCTATCTGGCACATAAATCCTGTTATTTAATCTGACCAAGCCATCTACCAAGAGGTGATACTCTTCATCCCTATCAGATTCACTTTTCTGCTGCAACCTCTGCTTTAGCTGCTGGTAATTCTCATCATGCTACCCTGCATGTAATATACACTCATGTAAATATGTCCTATAATAGCTTACAACTGAAATGTGTTTCACCTGCACTCTCCTACTGAGAGCACCCCTAACCCTGTTCTCCTTACACTTGATGTACCTAATCTCAAAGTAAAACTCACTAAGGGAAGACAACCATGTAGATTCCCTGGCATTGAAATTGGGTTGGTCGAGCAAGTACCTTAGTCCATTATGATCACTCATTAGAACAAAGCTCCTTCTAAGGAGATAACACCTCCACATCTTCAATGCATGAATGATAGTTGCTAACTCAATATCATGAGTCACATAGTTATTCTCATGCTCATTCAACTTCCTTGACTCATAGCATACCACTTTCTCTTCCTGCATCAGGACTTCACCTAGTCCTTACTTTCAAGTATCTATACAAATCACAAACTCCTTATCAGGATCTGCAATCTTCATAACTGGGGAATTTGTAAGAAAATGATTCAACTGCTCAAGGCTAGTTGCACACTCCTGTATCCATTCAAACTTCTTTCCTTTCCTCTAACAATATGTAATAGGATATAAAATCTTAGATAAGTTCCCGATGAACCTCCTGTAATAACCCGCTAGTCCCATGAATGATCTGACCTCATCCACATTCCTGATATTTGGCTACTCCATGATAGAATTAATATTTTCTAGGTCCACTGTTGTCCCTTCCTTGGAAACAACATGTGCCAAGTAATGAATCTAAGAATGAAAGAAGCTACACTTGATGAGCTTGGCATACAAATAATGCTCTCTAAACAATTTCAAAACTGCTTCCAAGTTCTCTGCATGCTCTTTCTCATTCTTTGAATATCGTAATATATCATCAACAAAGACTATCACAAACTTATTCAGATAAGGGTACAACACGTTGCTCATCAAACACATGAAAATGGCTAGAGCATTAGTAAGACCAAAAGGAACCAACACAAACTCATAATGTCCATGCCTCGTACAAAATGTAGTATTGTAAATGTCTTCTTATTTGATGCGCACATGATGATATCTTGATCTTAGATCAATCTTTGAAAACATTGCTGCTCCCTTTAGCTGATCAAACACATCATCAATCCATGGAAATGGGTACCTATTCTTGATGGTCACTTTATTTAATTGTCGGTAATCAATGCACAATCTGAGAGTACCATCCTTCTTCCTTACAAACAACATTGGTGCACCCCAATGCGACAAACTTTTCCTTATGTTTCCATTGTCAAGCATCTCCTTAAGCTACAACTTTAGTTCCACCAAATCCAAAGTACTCATCATATACTGTTTCTGAGATGCCGGTGTTACTACTGACATCAACTCACTAAAAAATTCCGTCTCTCTATGAGTAAATAGCTTTAGAATATATGTAGGAAACAGATCTGGAAACTACTACAAAACAAGATACCTCCTCAAACTTCATCATCCTGATTCTATTTCCATTTATCACTGGAAATATCTACTGAAAACAATAAACATCCTTTCATGAAACTTCGCTTTTCCTGCATAGTTATAACCGTTCTTACTAAGGTAGGATTCTTCTTTTCCTGCAAGATTATCCTTTCCCTATCATCATTCAGGTACTCAATGGCCTTATCATATCATTCTACCTTGGTCCTCTGAATGAATAGTCAGTCCATGCCAAGAAAAATGCTATATGAACCCAAAGGAAACACATTTAAATGTGTTGAGGTAGGCATAAAATTTAGCTCAAATTCATAATATCTCACCCAGTGATAAACTCCTTTCTCAGTCCTTGTAGCCAACTACACCAACCAAGATTCTACATTCACTTCTTTTCTCAACCAAAACTGATCCACTAGGTTAGGAATACTATATCTATAGTTATATCCACGATAAATCAAAATAGAAACAAATTGATCACAAACCTTACCTTACATCTCATTAATAGATGCCTGATGATTTTACTACCTATTATCCACTACTGCATAGATCAGGGGAATGCTCTAGCCTACATCCCCAGCTGCATGTTCCTCTTAAGCACTTTAAATATCAAGCCTACCACCCTGATGTGATGGAAAATTCCTCCTGCGATTATCTCCGCCACAAGTCCAACACCTCAAAGGTTTCATGCCATCAGCTTTTTTCTACTGCTCCTCCGGCTGAGACCCATGTCCTTTCTCATTTGCGCTAAAATTCCTATGAGATCCCACATTCTCCCTATCACTTGCATCCTCTGGCCTTCCTCACTTATTAGGCCATTTTCCTTTTTTATTCTCATTACCTTTCTAGTCACGCTTGAACTCAGGTTTGCGCTTAGACTGCTCATAACAATTCTTCAGCTTCCTGATGCCTTCCTCCAATGATTGAGTCTCATCATACTCAATATGATCCTTAAAATCTAATGATATTTCACTGATGAACCATTTGACCTTTTTATTCTCATCCTTGAGGTAGGGAACATTCCTAAACAAATCTAGAAACTTGGTAGTGTACTCCTCAACTGTCATAGAACCGATCTTAAGCTCATATAATTATTTAGCCTTCTCGTCATAATATCTCTCAAAAAAGTACTTCTTCCTGAAGAGTATTTTAAACTCATGCCAGCTCAACTCCTCTTCCGTAATGCCTCTGACACGCTTAACATATTCCCACTAGATATCTTCTTTTTCCTTGAGACTGAAGATCACTATCTTGAATTTCATGTTATTTGAATAATCATGCAATCTGAAGAACTTATTCACCCCAAGCATCCATACTTCTGCATCTTCTGATTTCTTCACTTCCCTATCAAAATTAACAGGATTTGAATTCATGAAATTATCTAGTAAGTACCCATTCTCAATCCTCCTATAATTATGCTTGCGATAATGATGATGATGTCTCTTAGAACCAGAGCTAGAATAAAATCCATGAGCACTAGCCCACTTATCAGGTGTATCAAAGATATGCCACCTTTGACTGTATCATATTTTTCCATCATGTGTATTATCAAAGACCTACTACCATATGCCCCATTGGTATTCTCCTCTTGTCTATCTCCATGACTAATCCCCATTCGTCCCTGCCTCTGCAAATCTGTAAGGCTCTGAAGGAAGACTACATTGACTTCTACTTGCTTTTCCTGAGACTTCAAAATTATTTCCTATGCCTTAATAAACTTGTTATTATCTTCCTTGCAACTTCTGATCTCTATCCTCACACTCCTGAATGTATCTACTAGATCAGGAGAATACTCTTCTCCTTGTTACTCAACTAACCTTTCCCATTCCACTGATTTCACTAAGGGGAGTCATGTGAACTGTAGTCCACTACTTTTCTCTTCATCTTTGATCTTCTATTTCCCGCAAAAAACATCATGTTAGATAAAATAAATAGAATACATAATTAAAATCATACCTTAGTGTATCTCAGGGGAGGCTATTGCGTCTGCACAAGACAATACAAATTAGCACGATACAATATCACAAACATATAAATTATTACATAAATATAATAACCATTAACATAACAATGCATGCATAAAAAAGACATATATAACTGACATGTGTGCATAAAAATCACATTTACCCCAAGGACTAGTGCCGCAACCTCGCTTTGATACCAATTTGTAACCACCCCTACCACATTTACCCACTTTTACAAGCTCTCCAGGGTAAACATGAGATGAGTGTCACCATGATATGAACCAAACTCCAAGTTCTAGTTATGGAAGTGGGTCCTACAACCAAAACAGAGACTACCACTCTTCAGGATGCTAGATCACTCAACAATTGACAACCACTACTGGTTATTAATTCTTGAGTTGGAACTTCTTTCCACCATATTTACATCCCAACCACACCATTGAAACACTTTACATGCAGTTATGAGGCTCCAACCACATGCATAAGCCTTCTTGCATGCCGTTATGACCAAAATTTCCCAGTTTTGTGCATACAATGGTGAGATCTATACCATTTTTTCAGGTATGGCGCGCTACATGAAACTACCTAGAAATTCCCAAAACTCTCCAGAATGCAATAAAGATGATGAAAAGTATGCAAAATCAATAATAAAGCTAGGTCTTTCCAAAAACATGCTAGGACATAATAGACATTCCGTTAAACATATGGTAAACATAGAAGCTACAGGTCATGAATGCATATTTGATCATAAAATTTTGAACTACATCAAAGAATTATCAAGAAGGTCCAATGCAGTCTCAAGGTAGCTACAACAACACTTGTTATCTAATTAATTCATCAACATCCAATCACTTATAAATCATGAACAAGATCCATAGTAGAGCACATCATCTAACCACCAACATATAACCAGAATAAAATCCATGACAAATCAACCATAAGATCGAAACAATAACTAGGTACATGTGCTCATCAATTCAAAATAAGGGAATATATCATATTAACCTATGAAAAATCCAACCAAGTCAGGTACTTCCATGTACCACTCGACCATAGATTTGGCTAAACCAAATCTCTCTTTCATCCAATCAACCCTATGCCATATTCCAGTGATGAGTGTGGGATCATATGGGTTAAACCAAAATATAACCAACCAGGGCTTCTAGAGGTCAAACCTCCTCAACCATCTACCACAATGATTTCACCTAAACCGATCAATAAATAACTAACATCAAGCAAGCTTGGATGCCTCCAAATTTCTTCACCACATCTAGAGGAATTTTAATGTCTCCATCCATCTTCCAAGAGTTCCAGGAGAAATCCCATCTCCACCCTTGACCCTTGGGAATTTCCTGAGACCACCTCACCATCCAAAGTCTTTAAGCCATCAAAATATTAAACCAACACAAGGAATCCACAACACCATGACTATCCAGGAAATGGAAAGACAAGGATGAAACTAATGTTAATCCAAACAAATCCCATGTCAATGAAAAAAAAATAACCAAAGGACCACATGCAAGTACCATGCATCCAAATATTAGCAAGGAAACCACACATGCAACCAATTATCTACAATATGATCCTGTTGTAGCTGTTGATCCAACCTTCTTTTATGCTGCACACCAATTCCTTTGATTTGTTGCTTGCTTTCTCCAAATCCAAGTTAATTCTAGGATGCTCCATGAATGTTCTAAGTGAACAAGAATGTACGAATATGAAAGAGTAATACCCATATCTCATTAGCTATATTTATGTCGGTTAGTTGAGTATTCAAGTTTACCCAACAATCAAGTTAATTCCTTTGACCTTTTAGTGAGAGATCCTACTAGTTGACCATTTTCTTCTAGTCATATATTTGATCAGACCTCCAACCACACAGTCGATTGTCCCACAAAGTGATCATTTTACTAACCATTTAGGGTTAATAAAATATTTGACTAACTGTCTCCAGAAGCTCTAGAGGTGTGATGAACCAACATAACCTTAGGTTCCAACACCCCCCATAAACACAACATCCTAGAGGTTGAGGACATAAAATTACATCTATAGGACACACCCCCCATAATTGCAACTTTATAAAGGTTGAGGAAGGCATGTAGATTAAAATTTTTGGCTTCAACCATTGGATTTGTAAAGATATTAGTTAGCTAATAATCAATATTGCAATAGACAATAATTCTAACGTTAACGTGAATCAACCGTCATAGATAGTGGGCATGAAGCTTTACATGCTTCTTCTTACTATATGAAATAACATATCAACAACCTATATTGTATTTTTTTTCTTCAGAATAGATAGTAGTTGAGATATGAATATGAAAGCCAATATTTCCCAAAAGCTGACGAACCCAAACTTCCTTTATCCCTGCATTAATAACTCCACAACATTTTGATTTTGCAGTTGGAAAAGAGAATACATGTTGTTTCTTGCACGACCAAATCAAGGATCCACCACTAAAGTAAAACACATAACCAAAAGTGGATTTTTTTTCATCACTATTTCTACCTAGTCAGAGTCATTGAAGATGAAAAATGTATCGAATCTATGCTTGTAGGTGATACAAAAGTGACAAGCATCATTGAGATAACAAATGATTCTCCCTGCAACTTTCTAGTGGCTTTCTCATGGATCTTGTGTAAACCAAGAAACCATACTAATAGTAAGGGAAATGTTAGGCTGAATGCGAGTCAATTATATGAGGCTACCAACTGGATATCGATAAAGGATAATATTGAATTAAAAAAAGGAAACTCTTTATTCAACTCATCATTAATTGAAAGGGAGTAGCACATAACTTACAATAAACCATATTGAATATTTTCAATAGATCTAGTACATATTTAGAGTGAGAGATGGAGAGACCATAAGATAAAGGAAAAAATTGAAGACCAAGAAATAAATGTGAAAGACGAAGCTCAGTCATTTCAAAGGTACCAACAAGTTTAGTTTTCAATCAAAAGACTACATCTGTATTAGTGTCAGTGATAAATAAATATCTACATAGACAACACTAATAAAAGTATGTTAGGTTCCTATAATACTAGTGTAGCCCCTATATTTTTATTGTTGTATCGCATAGAAGCCCATTATTGTTATTTTTGTACCCCATAGAAGCCCATTATTGTTATTTTTGTGCACTTACAATATTATTGTTATGTAGGCCCTAATTATATTTTGACCCTTTACAATCCTATATATATCAAGTAGGTCTTGTCATTTGAATCATCCAATAATTGTTGATTTATGTGATGTAAAAGGAGGTTTCCCTTAGAAGTGGCTTATTATCAAGTCATTGATCTATATTTTCTTAATTTTTTTGCGTTATTTTGATATGGATACATAACATTTGGTATTAGAGCTCTTGACCTTAGGGCTTTGCTGCTTCAAATGGGCCATCTTGGAATTTTCGCTATAATATTTTTTCAATGAAGATTAAGACTATGCCCTTTTTATGACATGGAGAAGAAATATTGATGAACATTTGGTTAAAATTTTAGACTTTGGTTCACTGTATTTTCATACATATGGTCCAAGGAAGTTAGGGTTTTTGTATGCTCCAGAATTCAATCTCAAACAGGTGTCTCGGGGAAAATCATCATAAATTTCTCTTCAAGTATTAGATTCAATAAAAAGTGTTTGAAAGTGAAAAAAATTTAGTTTTTCAAGTATGAATTTTAGGGCTGAAGGTTAAAACATTGAAACATGGAATCCCATACAAGTTTGCTCTACTGAACTAGTCCATAATCAGGTCATCATGGGAGATTTTTCATAACTTTATCTTGAATAATCCAATATTGGTCAAACTTGTACGGTTGGAAAGAAGATATAGAGTGCTACCTCAAGAATAAATTTTATACCTTGGGTGGCAGAAATCACAAAGATACAATAGCTTCAAGGTTGGCTAGATCATCAAGCTCAAAATCAAGATCTTAAAAACAAAAAAGGTGTGTATTTTTAAATTTGCATATCTTTTGTTTGAAAAATCAGTTTGAAGAGATTCAAAGGGTATAGAAAAACATATATATCATTATTTGGTTTTGAAATTACTTGAAAACAAAAAATGGTACACCCATTAATCCCAAAAAAATATCTAATATGATGCATGAAGAAGAGGAAGAAATGTAATATGATATATCGAAATTACAGGAACAAGTGGAACAATTTTCACTATCACAAAGAGAAACCAAAAATGAATTGGAAGCGATGATGAATGCTAATATGGATGATTTAGAAGAAAAAATAAAGCGGACATAGAAGGTTTAAAGGATGGTTTAAAAACATAAATGGAAGGTTTGACAAAGTTGTTACAACAAATTCTTCCTATGGTGATTAGGTATTCCATGAAAGTCATGATGAGAAGAAAAGGAATGCGAATAATGATTTTAGAGGCTCCAACTTTGGGTTGAAGACCCACCACATTCCAAAGATCGTTATGAGGAAGTTTGATATCAAGGATCCAGTAACATGGATATTGCAGATGAAGCAGTTATTTGATCCACATGATGTGCAACACACATAAAAGGTACACATTGCATATTTATATTTAGAACCCAATGAGTTTGTATGGTATTGATCATTATGTTCTTGTAAATCACATGTCACTTGGAAATTTTTTATGGAGGAATTAATAGCACATTATGAGGGTACAAAGAGAAATACCTTCTTTAGACAATTGATAAATCTCAACAAAGGGGTTCAAATGCAGATCACATTAAAAATATCCAAAGACTAAATATCAAGTTAACTAATATTCCTAAGGAGCATCTGACTGAAGCCTTCATAGCGAATTTAAAGGATAACATCCAACATGAGGTTTTCCTTTCAGAACCTAATTCACTGAGAATGTGTTTAGGGTGTCAAGAAATGTTGAAAGAAAAATGATGGCAACAAGGAGATCTGCCACTCACAACTATAAATATTGAAGAATTGTTGCTCCTAGCCTCCCACAACCTACAAGGTTGACACCACGACTGGAGGGAAAAAGAGAAAAAGGGATTTGTTACAATTGTGATAAAAAATACCATAAAGGACATAAGTGTGCTGAGAATAAATTATTTTACATAGATTGTGAAGAGCAGGAAGAAAAGGAAAAAGGAACATCAAAAGAGGAATATTTACACTAGGAACGAGCCCTAGGAGTTGAAAAAGAAGAAATACATTTGACCATGCCTTGTAATGCATTGGCAGGAAATACCACTCCTCAAACTCTCAATATAAAAAGGTATATCAAGAAGAAAAAGGTAGTAATGCTGATTGATTTGGGTAGTACCCATAATTTTATTCATTGTAAGATAACCAAGGATTTTAATTTCTTTCTATATCTAGCACCAAAGTGTCAAGTGATGGTTGCAGGTAGAGGAACTATAAATTGCTCAGGAAAGTTCCATAATATCAATCTAGTCATGGGGGAATATGTATTGAATAGTCCAATGATTCCCATTTCAATGGGTGGCGCTGATGTTGTATTAGGAGACTAATGACTACAATATTTGGCGACGATAACTTTTAAATTTCAAGGAATTTTCTTGAATTTTTTCTCGGAAGGAAAGAAAATTGAATTAATGGGTATCACAGGGAAACCTAGGAAGACAATCGACTCTAATGGCATGATAAATATTTTTAAGAAGGAACAACGAGGGGTAATTGCACAATTAAGCTCACTAAATGTTCAAACATCTAAGTCATCCATTTCTCTAGATTTACAAAGCATCATTGAAAATCATTTCAAGGTATTTGAGATTCCCAAAGGACTCCCACCTATTTTTGATCATGATCATGCTATTCACTTGATTCCAAGAAGTGTTCCTAAAAACATTAGACCTTTCAGATATCCATATGCTCAAAAGAGTAAAAATGAACGTATGGTTGCATAAATTCTAGAGGTAGGAATAATTCAACCTAGCCAAAGGTCTTTCTCTTCTCTAGTAGTATTAGTGCACAAGAAGGATGGATCGTGGTGTACGTGTTAGATTATAGAGAGCTCAACAAGATCACTATTAAAGATAAATTTCTCATTCCCGTCATTGATGAATTGCTGGATGAATTACATGAAGAAATTTACTTCACCAAGCTGGATCTTCATTCAAGATATCATCAAATTAGAATGAAGGCAAAATACATTCCGAAAACAAAATTTAGAACTCATGAAGGTCATTATGAATTTTTGGTCATGGCTTTTGGCCTTACTAATGCACCTTCCACATTTCAAGGGTTGATGAATTCCACCTACAAACCATTCCTTAGAAAAATTGTGTTAGTATTTTTGATGATATACTAATCTACAACAAATCTTGGAATTATCACGTTCAACATGTTGATAGGGTGCTCAAACTATTGGACAAGAAACAATTGCATGAAAAATCCTACAAATGTTTCTTTGGGGTATAGGAGGTGGAATATTAAGGTCATATTTCATATCATGAGGGTGTTAAGGTAGACCTAGAAAAATTAAATCCTTCAAGGAATGAAACATCCCCATAACCGTAAGGCATCTTCGAGAATTTATTAGGTTGACAAGGTATTATCGCAAGTTTGTTAAGAATTATGGAAAAATAACAACACCTATAACAACATTAATAAATAAATATGAATTTTCTTAGTCTTCATAGGCAATGTGGCAAGCTTTGGTCTTATCTTCACAGACTTCACAAAAACATTTATTGTCGAATGCGATGCCTTAGGAAATGACATTGGTGTTGTTTTAATGCAAGAAGTAAGACCCATTGATTTTGAAAGTCATCCAATCAAGGGAAAGAATTTACATAAACCTATTTATGAGAAGGAAATGTTAGCAATATTAAATAACCTAAAGCAATGGCACCCTTACCTAATGGGAAGACACTTCAAAAAAAAAAAAAAACATGATAGTTTTAAATACTTCTTGGAATAAAGCCTTATCTTCAAAAGAGAAAAAAAGGGTCACAAAGATGTTGGGTTATGACTTTGAAACCATGTACAAAAAATGGAAGCAAAATGTTGTTGCGGATGCACTCTCAATAAAGGATGAGGATGTGGGGGCATTGCTCTGTGCCATTTCTATTATCCACCCTGATTGGATAACTGAAGCAAGGGATGAAAGGAATAATGATGAAGAGGCGTGAACACTTATTCAAAAGTTGCAGCAACATCCCAATTAATCTGATGCATTTATTTGGAAAAATGATTCACCATGGTACAAGGATTGGTTATATCTATGCAAGAACTCCCAAACAAAAGGTTATTTTGGAATTGTGCACCTCTCATATAAGAGGGAAATTAGGAATTTTAAAAACTTACCATAGGGTCAACAAGAATTTTCTTTTGATGGAATTAAATCTAATTTTCAAAAGTTTGTGGCAGAATGTTTGGTTTGCCAACAAAATAAAATCGATATAATTAAGACCCCAAGTCTTTACAACCATTAACCATTCCATGTCAGTGTTGGGAGGAGGTCCCAATGGATTTTATCACAGTTATACACAAGTCAGAAGGAAAGAGTGTCATCATGGTGTTAGTTGATAGGATTACTAAGTATGTATATTTTTCTACATTATCTCATCCTTTCAAAGCCAGTATAGTCACTGCTGAATTTGTGGAAACAATTCAAAAGCTACATGGAAACCCAAAGATTATTATAAGTGACATAGATCCCATTTTCACTAGATTTTTTTGGACAAAATTATTTTATTATCTTGGTACTCTATTGTCTCATAGCTCATCTTACCATCCCCAATCTGATGGGAAAATTGAGGTAGTGAAAAAATGATTGGAAGGATATCTTCGTTGCTTTGTATTTGATAAACAAACACACTGGGTCAAGTGGTTACCTATGGTAATATGGTGGTATATGACTTCATTCCATACCACAACAAAAATTACCCAATTTGGCACTTTATGGATATCATCCATTGTCCATCACATCATCTCTAAGAGAAAATTCTAAGGTTCAAGTAGTGGAAATCACATCAAGAATCAACAACAAGTTCTTCAACTCTTAAAGGATAACCTAAATCTTACGCAAAATGGAATGAAACAAGAAGCATATCAATGTCACAGTGAAATAAGTTTTGACATGGGTGATTGGGTATTTTTACGGCTACAACCATACAAACAAATTTCCCTCAAGCAAGCTAAGAAGAATAATAAATTATCACCCAAGTACTATGTACCTTACAAAGTGTTGCAAAATATTGGAACTATGACATACAAGTTGCAGCTGCCTGCATCTTCACGAGTACACCCAATTTTCCATGTTTCATGCTTAAATAAGGTTATAGGTGACAAAATCCCAGTTCAAACTATATTTCTAGAAATTTATGAGGAAGTAAAAATCATATTGGAGCCTAAAGAAATCATGAAAACACGAATATGATAGCTACAGAATCGATCAATTTTAGAGTATCTCACTGAGTGGAAGAAATCACCTACTGAAAATTCCACATGGGAGTGTGAGTATTTTATACATAAGCATCCAAAATCATTGATCAAGTGTTGAGTACAACACTATTTTGAAGGAGAGGGGAATGTTAGGTCCCTATAATACTAGTGTAGCCCCTATACTTTTATTGTTGTAACCCATAGAAGCCCACTATTGTTAGTGATGTGCCCTTAAATTATTATTATTATGTATGTCCTAATTATATTTTGACCCTTTAGAATTCTATATATAAAAATTAGGTCTTGTCATTTGAATCATCCAAGAATTGTTCATTTATGTGATGTAAAAGGAGGTTGCCCCCTTGAAGTGGCTTATTATCAAGTCATTGATCTATCTTTTCTTATGTTTCTGCGTTATTTTGATCAACATACATAACAAAGTATATCCATATAGATGCAATATATAAATAATTTGATAATATTTACAACATTTGAAGCAAATAATGAGAAATAATCAATTAATTCGCTCTTTACTTCAAACCATACAATGATTTATGTAGTTGATAGAAAAGACTATAATTTGTCACAAAACAAGGGGGTTGGTCCATTAGATTTATTTAGATAAGTATCCATGAAAGAAGGCATTTTTACCATCCATCTGAGATATTTCCATCCAAACTGAACAAGTGAAAGAATAAGTCGAACAATGTTCATATTTGCAATAGGGGAAAAGGTACCAGTCTAGTCGATGCCTTCTTGTTAAGAGAAACCTTTTGCGACCAAACGAGCCTTATGATGCTCAAAAACACCTTTAGAAGTGAATTTGGTATTATATACCTATCGACACTTGACAAAGTTCTGTCCTTGTGATTGAGGAACTATACCCCATGTGTGAATCTTTAAGAGAATCAACCTCATCTTGGATATCCTATTCCCATTCAAGTCATCCTTGTACATTTGCAAAGGATTGTGGATCACAAGTTTCATGAACACGATCCATCAACGCAAGACTAACATGTTTCTTGTGACTTTGAGTCATCATACCATTAGAAAAATCACTGCAATTTGTTCTAGCTACCTCAATAGTTTTAGCAGCTCACCAAGATAAACATGGTGTTGGGGAATGAGCATGAGATTCATAAATTTTAGAAATAAGGAGAACTAATCTAGATAAAGATGATCGACCAATGGTAGACTTAGGAACAATAGTCAACATAGTGGTTAAGATATGAAATAAATGTACAATCAAACTAGAGTCACTAGTAATTTCAAATAGATCACTGTTCATCATTCAAGAATAAGATTTCAAAAACTTAATCCCAAATGCCTTCTCATGAAAGAGGAAATTTCACCTAATAATGATTTTATTCTAGAGGATATCAAACAATTGATATGATTTTGAATCATCATAATAACCCATCATGATGTAAGCATGTCTCTTTGCATCCAATTTCTTCCCGCAATTGTCAAGAATATGTGCCCAAGAAAAAAATCCAAAGGTTATGAGGTGACCAATAGAGGGTTTCCTACCATACTGACATTCAACTAGAGTCATAGAGTTGACAACTCTAGTGAGGACAAGATGGCATAGTAAACTGATTCGACCCAAAATTTTTCCGATAACTCCTTTGCTTGTAGAATACAATGAGATATTTCAACTGGGGTGTGATTATTTCATTATACCACACCATTCTGCTAATAAGTATGAGAAATCAACCATTTCTAGGAGATACCCAATTGAGTAAGGTAACCTTCAAAGGTCGATTCACATGTTCTTCACCATTACATGATCTTAAGAATTTATAGAGCGATAAGATTGCTTATTAACTAAGGCCCTAAATTCCTTGAATCTTTCAAAAACATGGTTCTTATTTCTCAATAAATTTATCCAAGTAAATCTTGAAAAATCATCAATAAATGTCAAAATATACCTAGCATCGAGCAATGAAGGCCTATTTATGTAGAAAATGTCACTATGATTAAGCTCTAGTGGTTTATGTGTATGCCATTCTCTCCTATAGTTGAAGGGTGCTTGATGATGCTCCCAATACACATCCTTCATAAAATTCATTAGGTGGAAGCATATTTGGTAGGAAGACAACAATATTTTGAGTTTTCATAGTCCATATGTTCCTAAAGTTAAAAATTTTGAGTCGTTCATGCTAGAGTTGATTTTGTTTGATAGTTTCTGCCAAAAATTTAGTTGGTTCAGGGTCAAGTCAAGGTAGATCACGAAACTCATAATCCATTAATCGAGTTGAGGATTCCTTTGATGAAAATCGACCAATTTTTCTTCAAATATTTAATAAGGAATTTATTCGGCCAAAATTCAACAAATATTCTACTTTGTGTCAATTGCGAAATTGAAAATAGATTTCACCTAGACTAGGCACATGATAAACATTCAAGATTATGCCATGTTGACAAGACACAACACCATGGCCAACAATGTTAAGAGAAAATTCATCTTCCAAGTAATTTTTTTTCTCAACAATATTATCTAGGGAGGAGAACAAAGAAGCATTTTTTTTCCATATGATGGGTACAATTAGAATCAAGGACCCATTCATTATGTGCGGTATGAGCATACAGAGATTTCATTTTGACTAAGAAAGTAAAGCTATCCACAAATCAATTAGTCAATTGTTTAATTTAAAATGATTTTACTTTCTTCTCCAAGTCATCTCTCTTCTTGAAATATGTTTTCTCCACATGTCCATCCTTCCCACAATAAATACATGTCTTCTTATTATGTTTTTTTTCCAGTTTGATTAAGGCCCGTCAAATTTCTGAGGCTTGTGATTGAGATACCCTTGTTGAGGTTTACTTTCCTTTTATGCTGGCTTACTCTTACCTTTGAGAAGATGATACTGATACTTATTACCAAGATTCCCTTAATCAAGCAACCTCTGTTGGTACTTGATTGGAAAATAACATAAGGTATCAAAGATATAATCTTTACCATCTTCCTTGTGTAATATCCACTTGGTTCAGAACAAGTAACATAGCACATCATAAAGTATCCACAAATTCATCAAATCCAATTCTATCAGTTGTCCATATTTCTTTGGATAGTTCTTCGCACAGTCACCCAAATTCAATTACAACTCTTTTATATGAGTTAGGTAGACCTTGATTATTTCAAAGGAATGCAGATCAAGAGAGATCAAATCCTTTTCTAACAGCATGACCTGAATTTCATTAACTTTGTTAAACAAAAAATTTAACTTATTCTAGAATTCATGAGGGCAATCATTCCCGCTCATTTGAAAATGAATTTATCAAGAAATATAGGTTGTGATGACCCCAACAGCTTCATCCTTATTTTTGTAAACGATAAACTTTATCTAATCAACCTTTGGATACGAAACAATGGTTTTTCATAATTTCCAAAGCTCTTTTCTCTTTAGAGGGGTTTCCATATATAGCGGCTAGACAACATTATTATTCCCATTCAAAACAACAAGATTAATCATGGATGTCATCTTCAAAAAATTTTGATAGACATGATTTAAAAAAAAGGATTCCATGCAACTAATAAATTGGCCTAGAGTCAATCACGAAAATATGTGACTCAACACAATTTGCGAAGAACATGGCCAACTATTAAACATTAGCTCTGATACGATGTTGGGACATCCTCTGGCATATGAGAACTAGGAATATAGAAAAAATAACATATTCTAATCATAGATAAAAAATAAGAGGAAATAATGCTCCAAGATTATGGTTGGTGTTCAAAGAAATCGTTATATCATTAAAGCATAGTGCATTGTGATTAGAACATCACAACGTATAATGAAAACCATTACATCATCTTAAAATATTATCACAATTCTCATTTATACATATTTAACCCATAGGGTACTTTATTTATGGATATCCAATATAACCAATCTACTTGAATTAGGAGGATTTGGTCTAGTGATGAGGTATGGTCGTTTCAATGCTTTCCAACAAATTTGCATTATCCATTTTTCTATATTTATGTTGGTTAGTTGAATATTTGAGTCAATCCAACAATCTAGTCAATTAATTCAATCATTTAGTCAATGATACCGCTATTCCACCACTATATTATAGTCGGGTACATGACCAACCTGTAAACCACTTAGTCAACTACCCCACAAGGTGATCATTTGAACGAATATCTAGTCTTAGTTGACTCTTAAAATAACTATCTCCAAAAGCTCTAGAGGTGTGATGAATCAACATAACCTTAGGTTTGAAAACTATCAAAATAATAAAGCACAATTTTCCACCATCATGGGTGTTCAAAGATCGATATGAACTATCCCTAATATTGCATTAGTGCACTTTTCATTTCCATTCGAAAAATTCTTATCACATATACTTTCCTACAATGTAGACTTCACAAAATCTCCAAAGGTTTACCAAAACAATATAATGACCATTACATGCAACAATTGTTGAGATTCAACAAAAAAATGTGCCACATACTAGTGTGGGATTCCAGGTCACACATGAGTGAGGAATTAGTGACACATTAGTGCTAATGTGGGTGTCCAATTTTTAAATAAATTGGAAATAAATTTTAATCTTATCTCATAACAACTTGTAATAGTTAACTAAGTGTGATATACTTAGTTAGCTCAAGAATTTTGAGTTGAGGGTCAAAGAGTAGGCATGTAGAGTGATTCTATTATTTATAGGGTCAAGTTGTAGTTGTAGTACTAGTGTGGTGTGAGTGCAATTAGTTAACTCAAATTAATTGAGTTAAAATCAGTTTAACTAGTTCTAACTAATTGATGAGCTAGTGGAAGATCAAGTGAATTAAAATAGATTTAATTCACAAGTATTGATCTACCAAGTAACTGATGATTCACTATTAGTAGCTGCATGCATGTCAATTCTGATGATGACCTAGTTGATACAAAGTTTAAAGGAAAGTAAACTATCAGTTGTATTATTAGCAAACTGCCCAAGTGCAGTTATAAAGCCACATGAATCCCATGATGGATTGCATAGTCAAGGAAGGTTGGAATTCCTATTTAATAGGAATTAATTTTCCTAGGGATTGCATGAGCAAGGAAGGCTGAAAGCGGGCATGAAATTGGCTATGTGTTTGTCCAATTTTTCCTAGATCAGTGTGAGACAAGTGGTAGAGTGTATGAGGTTGTGGTGATCACACATGCATTGTATTGTTTCATGATTCCTTGGTTGATTATACAATAAATATGGAGGGGTTTTGAGTAGTTTCTTTCCCCAGGAAATATTTTGTTATGTGATTGATTTAATTATTTCTCTTACTTGCATGTGAGCGATCGTGATTTATATTTTGCAAATATTGTAGAAGGATTCAATATCTTGTTTTAGTACATTTCATGATTGGATTTAATCCACTGGTGTGATTTCTACATGGTATTAGAGCATCAAGAATCACAATAGTGGAGAAGAAATTGAGTTTGTGTTGAAAAATATTCAAATTTGCAAACAATTTCTTTGGAGCTAGAAGTGGATCAAGATGTCTTTCAATGGTTTGAGACTCGAATATGCACTCGAGGGAAATTCAAATTATATTACATGGAAAGACAAGATGGAGGCAGTGTTGGAGGACAATGGGTTGAAAGAATTCATAGATAATGATATTCCCAAGCCCGCAACAACATATTACCAACTTCTTGATGCATGGCAGAAGAAGGTAGCAAAGGCAAGGAGGATCTTATTAAAGGGAGTTCGAGATATTATTGTCTCGAGTCTCCATGGAAAGGAAAATCCATATGCTATGTGGGAGGCCTTCAAAAATCTGTTTCAAAGTAGTAGTGACCACAGAAAATTGGCACTCAAGGACAAGCTCAGGAAAATCAAAATGGAGAAGGGCGACACAATCCAGAAATACTTGACCAAGTTCACTCAATGTTGAGATGAGATTGGAAGTGTTGGGATTACTATAGCTGATGATGACTTGGTGAGAATAGCACTTTTAGGCCTTCCCAAGAGCTGGAACAGTTACCAGGATTCTGTGAATGGGAGGGATAAGTTACCAGATTAGGAGCGACTATGGTCAGATTTGGCACAAGAAGAGTTTCAACAGAATACCGGGGATGGATCCTCATACAATACTGATGATGAGGAAAATTATGCCTTGGATAGTAAGGCAAAGAAGGGAAAGGGGAAGAAGTCCCATTCCAAATCTGAGACCAGTAAATAAGGCAAGAAGTGTGACATGTCAAAGGTGAAAATTTTTCACTGTCATGATCATGAACACTATGCCACAAATTTTCCACAAAAGAATAAGAACAACAAGAAGGCTCGAAGATTTGGCCTCACAGTTCGAGTTGGAATTCTCTCTCATCGCATACATAACGCCAACTGTGATGGGATCTATGTGGTACTTGTATAATGGAGAATATTTCCACATGATGGGAAACAAAGAACTCTTTAGTATATTGGAGGAGAAGGATATTTAGATGCACATCGAGATGGGTGATGACAGGAGGTATAACGCTACCGGGATTGGTATAGTTACTTTCCAGAGACAGTCAGGTAAACCTTTCATATTAAAATATGTCATGCATGTACCGGGCTTGAAAAATAATTTAGTTTCAATTGCTATGTTGGAGGATCTTGGATATGATGTGGTTTTCAGTGAAGGAAAGGCATTCATTCGTCAAAAAGCCATAGGACAGGTAAAGAAGATTGGGGTTCATGTGAAGAACTTCTACAAACTCGATGTAGATGGTTACGCAACATTGAGAAGTAAATTAGGGAAGGTGGTGAGCCGGGATACAGGTGAGTTATGGCACATGAGATTGGGCCATCTACACCATAGTGCTTTGAGGATCATGCAGCATATTTCTACAGGTCTTCCAAAGAGTACTCTTGTGCAGATAGACACATGAAAGGGATGTACCAAGGCAAGTATACTAAAGCCACTTTTCATGAGAAGGGGAACCGAGCAACAACAATCCTTGAGAGAGTTTACTCAGACGTGTGTGGACCATTCTCTACACCTTCCACAACAAAGCACATGTATTATGTGATTTTTGTTGATGATTTTTCTAGAGAGTGTTGGATCTTCTTTCTGCAGAAGAAAGATTAGACATTCTCCAAGTTTTGTGAGTTCAAAGCACTGGTAGAGAAAGATACAAGGAAGAAGGTGTAGGCTCTAAGGAGCAATAATGGTGGTGAGCATATCTATAATGAATTCAAGAACTTGTGCGCCAAAGAAGGAATTCAGGGAGAATTTATTGCACCTTATAACCCAAAAAAAATTGGGGCATCAGAAAGAAATAACAACACAATTGTGGGAGCAACACAAGATATGTACATGATCAGGGCCTACCGTTGCATCTCTGGGAAAAGCCATGCAACAAAACAATATTCTTGCAGAACTGTAGTCCTCATCGGATACTTGGCATGAGTACACTAGAGGAGGATTTTTTAGGTAAGAAACCAGATGTTTCATATTTTAAATTTTTGGCTCACCTATATATTTCCATGTAACCAAATATTCTAGGAAGAAGATAGAACCAACAATAGAGGTTGGGATATTTGTGGGGTACACTAATAATCCCCACAACTATCGGGTGTATTTTCTGGTTAACAAGATGATAGTTGTGAGGAGAGATGTTAAATTTGATGAGGAGAAAGCCATGCGATTGTCCCTTGAGAGGGAGCTTGACTTGCATGCATATGATGAACTCTTAGTTCCAAAGGATGAACCTCAAGATGTGGAGTATCCAAAAGCAAAGGATCATGGAGTGGCAGAAACCACTCATGCAGAGCCATCCACTAGAAATGTAAGGAAGCGCACCAGAGAGGCTGACAAATTGATGCTAGATGCAACAAAGCATGTAGGTGCACCTACATCGCAGTGCTGGCAGAGAAGGTCCCCAAACATGTATACTATATACTTGGTTCTTATGAGTGAGTGTATTGTGACAGGACCATCCTCTTTTGAGGAAGCAGTGCAGAAGCCCAAATATGTTGATGCCATGGTTGAGGAGTATGACTCCATTATATGTGATAGTGCATGGGAAGTGGTCCCAAGACCAGTTGGGAAGTTAGTGGTTGGATCCAGGTGGATCTACAAGGTGAAGCAAATAGCATATGGGAGTGTGGAGAAATAAAAGGCTAGATTTGTGGCCCGAGGATTCTCAGAGGTAGAGGTGATTGACTATGAGGAGAATTTTGTACCAGTTGCAAGGTACTGATCGATTAGATCTATCCTTGCACTCTCGGCACAGATGGGGTGGTAGATACATCAGATGGATGTAAAGACAATCTTTCTCAATGGATTTATTGAGGAAGAAGTGTACATTATGCATCCAGAAGGTTTTGAGACCTTTGATAGGGAGTCTCATATGTGTGACTCAAGAGAGCATTGTATGGGCTGAAGCAAGCAACTCGTGATTGGTACACCATGATCGAAAAATATTTCACTTGGTTGGGCTTCACAAAGAGTGAAGCGGATGCGAGCCTACAACATATTATGATTCATGGTAAGATTTTGATGATTGTACTTTATGTTGATGATCTTATACTGATAGGTGATGAGCAACTCATAAGTTCTTGCAAAGAGGATCTTGAAAGAGAGTTTGGGATGAAGGACATGGGGCTCTTGAATTTTTTCCTTGGCTTGGAAATATGGAAAAGAGATGGGGAGCTATTTTTATCTCAGGGAAAGTATGCCAAGGAGATTCTGAGGAAGTTCCACATGGAGGGTAACAAACCCATGGAGAATCCTCTTGTAGGAAACTGGAGGAAGATGGATTCTACTTTAGGTGAGGTAGTGGATGCTACTGTTTACAGGCAGCTTGTGGGTTCACTTATGTATTTGGTGAACACATGACCAAACATGTGATATGTAGTTAAAAAACTTAGTCAAGCTATGGTTAAGCCTATAAAGATATTTTGGAAGGCGGGGAATCATGTTTTGAGATATCTCAGGGGCACTACAAAGTATAGATTATGGTACAAACAGACAAAGGGAGTGAAGATTCAAGACTTCACTAATGCAGATTCGGCAGGTAGTCCATCAGACAGGAAGAGCACATAAGGGGGCATCTTCAACATAGAATCAACAACTGTTTCTTGGTACAACATGAAGCAGAGATCAGTTTCACTTAGTTCAACCGAGGCAGAGTACATGAAAGCTAGTCAGGCTGCATGTGAGGCCATTTGGATGAGGAAGATACTTGTTGGTTTGTTTGGTCATCAGATGGGTCCAACGGTGATACATTGTGATAACCAAAGTTGCATAAAACTCTCGGTTAATCCAGTATTTCATGATAGGTCCAAGCATATTGAAATGCGGTACCACCATCTAAAATATTGTGTTTATAGGTGCATTATGTTGTTGCAGTACATCCCCGTGGAGGATAAGGATGTAGATATCTTGATGAAGGTGCTTGTGAAGACCAATTTCGAATAACACATAGGCAGGATCAGGGTAGCAGATAATATCTTTCTTGTTGAGAGGGAGTGTTGAAATTCAATAAGAAAATGCACCACATACTATTGTGGCGTTATAGGTCACACATGAGTGAGGAATTCAGTGACACATTAGTGCTAATGTGGGTGTACAATTTTAAAATAAATTGTAATCTTATCTCATAACAACTTGTAATAGTTAACTAAGTGTGATAGACTTAGTTAGCTCAATAACTTCGAGTTGAGGGTCAAAGAGTAGGCATGTAGAGTGATTTTATTATTTACAGGGTCCAGTTGCAGTTGTAGCACTAGTGTGGTGTGAGTGCAATCAGTTAACTCAAATTAATTGAGTTAAACTTAGTTTAACTACTTCTAACTGATTAATGAGCTAGTGTAAGATCAAGTGAATTAAAATAGATTTAATTCACAAGTAGTGATCTACCAAGTAACTGATGATTCACTATTAATAGCTGCATGCATGTCAATTCTGATGACGACCCAGTTGAGACAAAGGTTAAAGGCAAGTAAACTATCAGTTGTATTATTAGCAAAGCGCCCAGGTGCAGTTATAAAGCCATAAGAAGCCCATGATGGATTGCGTAGTCAAGGAAGGTTGAAATTCCTATTTAATAAGAATTATTTTGCCTAGGGATTGCATGAGCAAGGCAGGTTGAAGGTGGGAAGGAAATTGGCTATGTGTTTTTCCAATTTTGCCTAGATCAGTGTGAGACAATTGGTAGAGTGTATGAGGTTGTGGTGAGCACACATGCATTGTATTGTTTCATGATTCCTTGGTTGATTATACAATAAATATGGAGGGGTTTTGAGCAGTTGCTTTCCCCAGGAAATTCTTGTGTTGTGCGATTGATTTACTTCTTTCTCTTACTTGAATGTGATTGAGCGATCGTGATTTATATTCCGCAAATATTGTAGACGGATTCAGTATCTTGTTTTAGTACAATGGATGATTAGATTGAATCTATTGGTGTAATTTCTACAACAATTGCATGCACATGACATGTGAATAATGAATGAAAAGTATGATATCTATAAGGGAGGGAAACCACCCAATGCAAAAGATTTTAATATATAACTCAACATGATTATATATGAGTTTACCTACCTCATATATAAGATAATAATCAGGGTTATCTAATCCCATGTTACCCCTTTATGTTGATGCATGTAGAAGTAAAGAGAGGGATACTTTATCATAATGAGAGATCCCTCATTAGAAGAATGAGAGAAGAGAAGGGAAATATTTAATTGTAAGAAATAAATGGAGATAAATTTGAACATGGAATATGTACATGATATTGTACACCCACTTAAAACAACAACAACAACTTTGTTCTTGATTTTTTTTACTTAAGGTTGTTAGTCTATGAAGTGTTGATCTTTCTATGAGGCTTATTATGGAGAATAAATATTATTCTATTTTATGAGGTTATATGTTACAAGCTTGTTATTTAGATGATAAAATGAAACGTTTAAGAACCAATCCAAGTCTTATAATGAAATTTCCCTAGTGCAATTTTAGTACTTTAGTATGTAATAGAATGTCTTGATGTGCTTGTTGCATCAACCTTTTTCAAAATAATTAAAGTTCTTCCTTTAATGCTTGTAGCATATCTTGAGAATGTTGGGGATGAGAATAAACAACCTAGATCTTGGAATGTTGGGAGATGTACTATCCAGTATAATATTAATGACATGTTCATGGTATTATGCAAGTGAACTCCCTTCGAAATCTCGTATAACAAATTTTTATGTTAATCCAATATATGATGTAGGTTTGAGGGAACTATTCCTATATCTTAGTGAGCTTCCATATAATAAATCATATAAATAATTTCACTAGTCCCTTCCTTTAGAAACTTCTCCATTCTATGTAATTTCATCACTTGAGTGAATGATAAATGCTCAAGGCCCACAAGGAGATATTTATTCACCTCTGTGGAAAACCTCATAACTAATTCCTCATAGTCCATGCCAAAGGTACTCAAATTTTTTAGCCACTATCACTAGAAAATTTGGCGCAATTTCCGACAGCCACTTCGTCGCTATTCCGACACATAGTCGTCGCAAGAGCGACAGTTCAAGGATGGGCAAAACGTGGTTTGCCATAACGTCGCAATTCTGACGCACTGACAAAGTGTCGCACTACGGACACTTTTTCCGTCGCTTCCAAACAAGTGTCGCTCTTCCGACGTTTCCCAAACCATCGCGCTTCCGATGTTTGTAAACTTTCGCAATTCCGACGAAATGTAGTCCGACGTTTTGAACTTCGCTCTGCCGACGTTTGTAAATTGTCGCAATTCCGAAGAAATGTGGTCCGACGTTTTGAACATCGCTCTTTCGATGTTTTTATACTGTCGCTCTTCCGACGTTTTTAAGCTGTCGCAATTCCAACGCCATACAAAAGTGTTGCAAGACCGACGCATTGCAAAAGTGTCACAAGACCGATGTGTCCCATAGGCGTTGCAATACTGATGCATTCCAAAAGCGTTGCAATACCGACCCTAGGAAGAACTGTTGCAATATCGACGGACGTCACAAGACCGACGGAAATCATTCAAGACGTCGGAAGACCGACGCTTACAAAGCGTCGGTATACCGACGGCGGGTTCAATTTAAGAAAAAAAAAAAAAAAACTTTAAAACAGGACAGTAAATCTCCAATATTTGTTATGAATTGTGGGCATTCCAATGACTGTGAAATATTAATATAATAAACCACCCCGCAGTGCTTCGACTATAAACAATCATATAAACATGGCTCGTATTTCAAAAATAAAGTTTAAAATAGAAATAAAGGTATTATTTTTTTCCAATTGTTATGAACATAATTCGACCGTGTTATATTTATAATAAACCACCGCAACAGCTTCGAATATAAACAATCATTTTTTTCACAAGAGAAAAACATTGTTTTGAATATATTATATGAAGTAAAACAGTCCATGAAGTCATTACATTTTCACATCTGAAGATTGGAACCCAAATATCCATCCAGAAAAGTGGAAGTCCCACCCCAGACAATGATAGAAAAATACCCCATGTCACATACAGGGACATGATAAAAAACCCAGTAACGGTCCACATGGAGATTATCGACAATCTAAGAAAGCATCCAAATATGCCCGAGGCATCTATAAGAAAGTGAAATAGCAGTATGTAGAATAGTAAAGCAAAAGATAGAGTACCGACGTCCATTGTTCCAAATACAAATTAAAGTACCCAAAATCCTGCAACAGAGAAAAACGCTAATCATGTGAGGAGTGTGATATGTCCAAAATATACAAAGACCATCAGACCATATCAATAAACCAGCAACATAGACCAGCATCGCTAGTTTTGAAGGCAAAGTGATAACCGTCAGTAAAAAAACACGAAAGTGATATGAATGTGTACAGACATACCTATTGTTATATGCCCATACACAGAAGTATCCATGATAGTAGAAAATATGTATAAACCTGTGGTCAATTGTTCGTTCGCTTGTTCTTTTAAAAAAACCATCTGCAGAAACCCAGGCTCGCTTGTAAGATCAAGCTCGCTTGATTCCAAAATTGGTAACCATCTGTTGCATCCGAGATGTAAGGTTCAGGCTTGCTTTTTTCCATTAGTAGCCCACTACAGCATCCACCCTGTTCATAGAAAAAAGGTTCCTGTAGATATACAGAGAAAGAGTATAATACGTAGACCATATAAACATGGCTCTGTATTTCAAAAAACAACTTTAAAATAGAAACAAGGTAACATTTTTTTTTTCCAATTGTTATGAACATAATTCGACCGTGAAATATTAATATAGTAAACCACCCCGCAGCGCTTCAACTATAAACAATCATATAAACATGGCTCTGTATTTCAAAAAACAGGTTTAAAATAGAAACAGGGCAACATTTTTTTTTCCAATTGTTATGAACATAATTCGACCATGAAATATTAATATAATAAACCACCCCGTAGCGCTTCGACTATAAACAATCATATAAACATGGCTCTGCATTTCAAAAAACAGGTTTAAAATAGAAACAGGGCAACATTTTTTTTTTCTAAGTAAAGTTAATCTATTAACAGTGGGAATAAAATTACAGCATGACCGAAGTCAAAAACATTGCCCAGACTTATGGCAAATTTGTCATCAAAAAATAAAAAAGGAAGACTGCCCTCATACGGGGAAACCAGTCTTGAACGTTTACAGAATTCAAAAATATTACAGAGGTCCAGCATAGTAATATAATCTAAAACAGGCCCAATTAAGTGGGCCACGAAGCAAGAAAACCAAATTAACCAAACTACTCCTTCAGTGGTTCCTTGACGATTCAGCACCATCCTTCGAAAGGTCCAGGATCGCCAAGTACTATCTCCACATTCACGCCACCGCTCCCCTCCTGAAGGCCCGAATGTTGGCCGAATTTTTCTGAGCTCAGACCCGCCGGACGGGTGCATTGTTCCTCCACTTGGGCCTCCTCACGGAAAACCACAGTGATTGAAGTTGTGATTCGTGGGCGGTTCAGAGAGAAATTAAAGGAAAAAATGGCAGTGCGCATCGTGGGAGAAGCCAGTGAAGCAGTGGGGAAATGAGGAGCAGGGAAGCCCATACGGTGGCCAGATCCTAGAACCCGAACCCGCCCACTTCTAGTGTTTGGATAGCGACCTGCGTAATAATCACTGGACTGGCCAGAAGACGACTCGGTTGAGGGGCTGGAGGGAGCGTGCAGGGGTTGACCTCTAGTGCTCCCCCTGCGGCAACACATCCTTTGACGCAGGCGAGGCATGGGTGCAGTCTCAGCAGTGGGCACAAGACGAGACGGAGAAGCAGGATTCCAAGAAACCGAGGAAGACAGAGACAGACTAGACCGAGAGAAATGCAGATTTGCACAAAGGTCTAAGTAGCAGTTCAGTTGGCCACTTCTCCTTCTCGTCACAGTGAGTAGGCAGTGTAACCCAGCAACCAGAGAGCATCTGCAATTCAAAGGTTGCGGATCGTCTGAAAAACCATAGCGAAACACCATTTTATCGACCCGACTGCAATGGCATCGAAGAACGCCTGTCATAATTAATCTCTCATTGATGAGAGCCGAAGGACGGATCATATTGGAGCATGCAGAATCGCTAACAGGAGTGGAGGTCCGATCTTGAACAACGTTAAAACTTAATGCGATTTGATGTGAAAACCTTGGAACTTAAATATCGGCTGATTGAACATCGTTAAAACTTAATGTGATTGGTATGAAATCGCCACATCCATGTCCCATCGCCTTAAACGCCATCGAATGCACCCACATCCGGGAACAGGGCAACTTGTGATTGAGGACACGTGGCAGAAATTGATTGGAGCGGATCTTTGTTTGGGCCGCTCGCGCAGTGGAAATCCGGACCCGAAAAATATTAGGGTGGAATTCATTTGGTTTTCGCGTCACAAAATTGGCTGACGTCAGCAGGATATTTTGGAACGCGAATTTGGTTTGAATTATGGTTTATCACTGTTTGAAGTCCGGGGGGCTCCACGGCTAAAGGGTTCGTTTGAATTTTTGACAAAGGTTTTGTTATATATTTTATTTTATATAACGCGTGGTGGAATAGTTTTATTGTTTGTTAAGGTCCCACACTGGTTTTGGTAATATTTTGTTTTAAATGCGACGTATATGTGTTATATATATATATTTCATATATATATTAAAATTTTTATAAATTGTGGACCCCAGGAGCATTTTAATAGATTTGTTATTTGCATAGTTTTGTTATGTTTTCAATATATGCATTGCATATAAAAGAAAAGGGCTGTGAGCCTGTTTCGGAATGTAGTTGTAAAGTTTATTACTAGAAATTGTACCAGGAGGTGCAAGGGAACGCCGACAGGAGGAAATAACATTACTTGAGCTCGCATTAGTGAGGCTCATTGACCTATTTGAGTAGAAGAATAAAAAATGGTTGTCAATCCCTCTCAAGCCTCTAGAAATGGAATTGATATTGGTTGCCACAAACTGAAGCTTGTGTTGATTAACATCACTAAAGTTTGAGGCATGATAAACCAAGATACCCAATATTAGTGCTACAAATTCAAATTGGGGATTATTGTTAATATAAAGAAAATCAATTGCCCGATTTTGATAAAACAACACTAATCTCTGCACATAAGGCTTCTTTAGGACTCTCGAGGGGATATGAAACTCGGCATGTAGAGTAATGTCATTATGCAAAAATTCAACGCATGCCATGTTCACTGGAAAAATAAAATATGGAACACTACACAATTAGAAAATGACATTGAAATAGAAATTCAACAAAAGGTCAACACATGCAAGGATAGGTGGGTGACATTGTTCAAGATTATGTCAGTGATGACAAATCAGAACAGTGTCCTGAACATAAACCCAAAAATTTTCCATTTCCTTTTAAGAAACCAACACAAATTATGCAACACCTATACAATTGGGTAGGGATAGAATAACGTGAAAGAAATATTAAGGGAAACTATGAATTTCCATATACACTATTCAAATAAGGAGATACCTCAAAAAAATAAATTATGAAAGCAATAACAAGAAAGCCATTCAAAAACTATCAAATTTGGAATTTTAGAAAGAATGCCCTCAATTGAAAAGTCAGATATAATCCATCTACAACTTTAGACTTCCAATATAACAAAAAAAATATCTTAAGCATATCCAAATTTAAATATATTTAAATATGTATCAGGTGGGAAACCTAAAACAACTCTAAACTTGGTCTGTAACCTAAAATTCTTCCACAACAGGTTCAAGTGACTCCCAAATTCAAATGCAGGATTCTACAAGATCACGGTAGTGCTTGGCATATTTTCTCTGTGCAAGGCAAATAAAACAATAGACCATTTTCTTTGAACCATGCTTGAGCAACATGCTGAAAAGATGCCTTCCACAGGTTTGTATCATAGTCTCAAAGATGTAAATATTTTCAAAACCACTGTCACGGTCTTGTAGGCAAAAAAGAAATGGGCCATTCTCTTTAAACCACGCCTGACTGAGCAACATGCTGAAAAGGTGCCTTCTTCATGTATATATCTGTCTCTCAAAAACATTAATATGATCAAAATCACAACCACGGTCTTGTATATCCCCAGAAACCTACAAAGAAACTGATATCTGCCAAGGAATGAACCGTCATTAGCTAACCCAGAAGAGTGCCACAACTTACACATTAATCATTAGGATAACAACTTGTTTGAGGGCCAATCAACAAATAGCATAGCACCATTGCTTCACTGTGAAATCACTGTAAAGATGTAAGAGGGTTACATGAGTATTGGTTGAAACCTGAAAGGCATTAGATATGTGTAACAGAAGAACAAAAAACATAGAACGAAAAATAAATGCAGAACAAAAACTAAGAATGAATTTTCAACTTTTTTTGTGTTGTTTTATAACAATGACGAATGGATTTGAATTTTATGAAAATAAGAGCAAAGAAGGAAATATTAAGGAGAAGATAAAAGAATGTGACAAAAAATGAAAGATTTAGGTTGATCAAACCTGATCACCCACCTTGGATACACTACATAAGAGAGAGAGAGGCAAGCAAAAGGATCTCCTAAATGAGACAGTAGAAATAGGAACAAAAGAACTCAACGAGGATGACATGAGCTAAGTAGATATAAACAATAATATGTTTCCATCCTCAAATAAAATACAAGTTCTGCTTATTAAAGCATATCTTGAAGATGAGTATTTATAATGAGATCTCCATGCCGAAAAATCCACGAGTGAATTCTATGAAAATTGGAAACTATTGGCTTGCCACTAACTGCCAAAACAAAAACACTTACAACCCATGACTTAACATGTTATATTACCTAGAACAAATGGAGGGTTGTGAAGTATCACAACACAGTGATTTACTCAATGATCTAAACAACAAAAGTCTAACCAAAATGCTAATGAATCTGGCATACATGTAGTCAATGACCTTTGAGGATAATATATTATAGATTCAACATGTTAAAGTTTTCATTTTCTGCTAGACAAGGGCATGAAATAAAAACTGCAGAACAATGTAAAAAATATCCCCTAGGCATTTATAGATATGTTTAACAAAAGAAAAGGGAGAAACACATCAGTCAGGGTTACCCTTTAGGTTGATGCCTTACGAAAAGGTTAAATGAAAAAGCCATACAACTTTGTAAGACTGACTCTTGAACAGTAATGTTGGTATAATGCATTAGGTGAGCTTTACAGAGTCTGTATCAGGGAAAGTCCAAAGCCTTCCAAGCCATATTTTTCAAGAAAATTCTAAATATGCTCACGGGCATGAAATATTCATCGGATTTTAGTTAAGCTGTTATAAAAGAAATAGATAGTAGAACTCGGCTTGAAGAGATCTCTGCACCTCAGAAATGGTATATTAACTCTATTACCAGAAAAAAAAATTTCTATTTTCTGAAAGTGCAATCCGAGATCAAGAATGTGGTTTAAATAATGAAGAAAAAGAGATTAACTCATGTATAGGATATCTAAAAGGAAAATTTAGTTTTAATGCTAATAAGAACAATACCAGATGTTAATATACACAGCCAAATGATTATAACCACTGTTGTAACTCACCATCTATTTATAATCAGAGGACTGCTTCACACTGCTTGATATGTCCTCAATAACTTCAATTAAGACTTTTCTATCAAAGTCACTTAAAATAAATCATCGTAATCTGCTTATTGTAGGTTGTGTGCTAGTTCACAGTTAGCAAGACCTTGGTCGATATATAAGCTTATTTTAAGCAACGATTTGACAGATATCAGTCCAAAAACCAAAATCTATGGATTTGTTCCTAATTTATTTCAGCCTAATGCATAAATTAATCTAGAAGTGAAAAATTGCCTTTAATCTATAAATTTGCATCCTAAGTCTTATTAAAAACTCGGCATAAAGACAACATTGTATAAACGCAGTATAAAAGAGAAAACCAAAAAATGATGAGAATGATACAGAGAATTACCGTGGAATATACAAGGTTTCCTTAAACCTTAAACCTTCCATATCCTTACGCTGAATGTTCGGTCATTTCACATATAGCTAAAGAAAATCAACCATGCACTCAGGGTGTCAGAACTGTACAAAATACATAATCACCAATAGTTTCTATACTAAATAAAAATAATTTATGATTATTTACTGCATCAGTTTGGAGATATTCTGGTTAGATCGAGGTGATAAACTCTGCAAGGACAACATTAAAAGTGGATTACTATGGAAATTCTCTATTGTGGGAACAAATACAGACCTTGATCTGTTTAACATCTATTTCACTTTACTTATCATGATTCATGGTGTAGACATTTAGGAAATGAATGATTGTATTGTGATATATTCAATCCACGGGCAGATAACTCAGGTTGGGAAATAGAAACATCACGTTGTAACAGAGGTCTTGGGCATAGAACAGGGGACTTGGGTTTTTTGGAATCAAACTTCAGGTTAAGATGCTCATCTGAAGAATGGCACAGTGAGCCTTAGCATGGAGTTGGGAGTACCAATTTGAAGTGCAGGTAGGGCATTGTACAATAGACCAGTTAGATTTCTGGACCCTAATACAAAAGTTTCTTCTTCTTTCAAAATGTGTTTCTCGTTTTCTGTAACCAATGTGGGACCTGTTCTTGTTTCAATTGGGGATGGATCAGCATTTTTTATTTCTCCAGATGATCACACTCTGGGTAGCCCCGGAGGCTATTTGGGGGTGATGAGTCCAATAGGTCTCAATGAACTGTTGCCCTCGCCGGGGAATACTATTGTAGTGGAATTTGAAACTATTTTGGATGTTGAATTCCACGATCATAATCGAAACCAGTACCTTCAGCTCCAGTACCTGTTCACAAAAGAGGGTGCCATAGTCATTCATGCGTGCAGAGAGGGTGAATTTTAGGAATTGCAACAGGAGGTGTTGTTGTTGTTGGATTGGCCACTAGATTGTTTGTCTGGTTCTATTACAAGCGCAGAGTATTGAAAAGGACAAAAAAATTTAGTTAAGATATTATGAAATTGCCTCGGAAATTCACCTACAAAGAGCTCAGCAATGCTACAAAAGACTTTTTTTGAATGTGATTGATAATCGATAATTGCAAGCAAGGGTAATCCCCTTGTGAAACCAAAATTTCTGAGCATTTTCTAAAACCTGATGACAGAGTCATTGTAATGAAAAATTGCCTAGGTCCATATTACGTCCAAATCTACCAAGCACCAAGATCTATAAAAAAAATCCACAGTATCTGCGAACTAAGAAGAAGAGGCAGAAAATGTATTCTTCTTACCTGTTCGAATAGTTGTTGGGGTTTACCACGGCAAAAATTTGACAGAGCCCATGTAGCATTTCTTATCATTGAAATTCTGGCGGTATCATTCAACTGGGCAAGAACCTGCCTCAGAGCTCCATGACTAAGGGCAAGATCCCTAAATGTTGCAGAGTCTCCAGCAATATTTCTCAAAGCCCAAACAACCTTACATGAACACCAGTTGAACTCAAAGTTGGGTACTAGTTTTTTAAATCAAATTCCAAAATTACAGACATATAAATATAGTTGGGAAGAATAATTTTATGCCTCTAAAATAAACGTGCTACCTGTTCTTGAACATTATCATTCCCAGAGGTAAGAAGTTCCACAAATATAGGCAGTGCCCTGTAATCAATCACAACCTTTGTATGCTCAGAGGTTCCTGAGACTATATTAGTCAAAGCCAAAGCTGCTTCAAACTGCATTATCAATCACAAGGTATCACCATCAAAGCTATAATTTTAAGATAGCAATTTATGTACCATTGAAACTATAATTTTAAAATAGATACACCTAGTGATATAGACACCTAGTGAGAGTAGAGGTTAGGAAATTATAATAAGAATTATTACAAGATATCACTCACAGTGCAGTTGATTGTTCATTGTCTGTTGTAACTATAATTTTAAAGAAGACACACTTAGTGATATAGACACCACCAAGTGAGAGCAGAGGTTATGAAATTATAATGAGAATTATTTCAAGATATCATATTACCCATAGTACAGTTAATTGTTTATTTTTTTGTGTAATAATTGTTTATTATTTATAAACACAATCAAACATATTATGAGGGACGGTGATGAAATTGACAATGGTCTCATAACAAACCATAACGGGCACATCCCCTGGCAAGATAGACTCTGAATAAGAAATAAAGCAAAACAAAGTGATTACTTACAGGATCATAGGCTTCCTAAAGAACAAGATCCAGAGCAACATCTGTAACCCCTAAAGCAACACCTCTCTCTGCAAGACGAATCACTACATCTTTCATATGTAGTGTAGCAAATTTTCTAAGCTCATCACGAGAAAGAGGATCAAATACAACTATCTCATCAAGTCTATTCAATAGCTCTGGCCTGAAATGTCTTCTAACCTGCAAAAATATTCAAAGGCATGCCAAAGCACTGCAGCCAACTTCGTGATAAAATTATATGAAAAATATGCATACATAGAGTCCAGGAGAATGAAACAGCAGGTGCATTGGCAGCTGCCGAAATGCAGCAACTAAAACGGCAGGTGTATTGGCAGTTGCGGAAATGCAGCTACTAAAATGGCAGGTCTATCGACGGTTGCAGGTGTGTGGATTGTTGCTGGTATTTTCAGACCGATTCAATGGAAATATACCAGAAAATAGTGGTATGTCAAACCTAGACGGTAACCCGAGAGACTGTGACCGTCAGATTAAACAAGTAATAGGTGTCGTGCCTAGATAAGAAGTGTTGACGAAAAAAAAATTGATCTCTTTCATAGCAGAAGGCCTATCGGCCTAAATATCTAGGACATGTGGCACTCCATGATAAAGACACATGGTGTGTGGATTTGAGTTTTTTAGGTGGTCAAGTGGGCCGAAAATAGGTGAAATGTGGCACCACTCAAAGATTGACATGTGCCAATTGGTAAAAGTGGTAGACAATTGGCATGCTCAAACAACGAGGTGATGCAAGAATGACATGAGGGAGAAAATATCAGAAAAGCCCCAAATCTGGAGAACTAAAGCTCATCACCAACCTGAGATTGACAACTTTACATGATGTAACCTATGAAATCGTAAATGGAGAAATCATAGTAACAATAAAGAAACCTATGTAACAATAAAGTCGGATTCATCCTGGGAGTGGTAATGGGAGAAATCATAGTGAACAACAGGAAACATGCAGAGTTGCTTACAATCAAATAGATGAAAAAACACATACAAAAAACCTAGATAATAATCATGAACAAGCTTAATATTGAATTATGAACTGTAAAGGAACTTACAAAATGTGACATTACGAACCTGGTCAAACGCACAAGCAAAAATATCCTGGACATGACCCTGGTTGACAAGTTGTATTGCTCATGATGCAAGAGGATTTGTACCTGCACTGCCAAGTCAATCAAAATCCATCATTATCTATACAATAAATACAAGTAATTGATGTATTATTTTTTACTCTAAGATGCATTCTTATGATAATGTTAGAACATATGTTGAAAATGTCAAAACATACCTGAATAAGCTCCTCTTCATTTCAAGAATAATTTATTGGAGTCGCATGAACTTGGAACAAGCCTCCCACGATCTGAAAGAGTAGCAACTAAGTCAACAATGACTTTTTTGTTGCTACGTTGGATCGAGGGAGGTTTGCTCCAAGATTAAATCGCTCCAATAAATTATTCTCTACTAAAAATGGCCAACCACGTGAAGGTGGAAGCTCTTATGGCCTCTCCCTCCCCCTCACATCACTCTCAATTCCCAAATACCTAATCTATATTTCATTTTTTACTTTCATGAGCATAAAAAAAAATATTCAATAACTAATAAAAAAACAATTCAACAAAAAGTATGCAAGGAAACATTGAAATTAATGCTTGACATAAAAATAGTATGATAAATGAGTTTTTTATATAACGCAAAAAACGTTCCAAGTATGGTAATGTTTGTCTTATAATAATACAATATTTTACATTATCAAATTTTATTTTTCTTCTTCCTATTTCTAAAGCTCCTAATTACATCATCAATATCATCGTGCTCTGCTCCTATTCGTGCCTTTCGACCCGCACTGCTGACCTAGTTGCGTAGTCATGATGTCTAGTCTCATCCAGTGATGGGGCATCGCCTACAAAAACAGATAATATTAAATTTTAATTGTCAGTTTTTAAATATCATTGAACTAGTTCGGTAATATTAATAAAAAAAAATTGCAATGAGATTATTTACCTGGTGCACCAGTTGTCGCCGTTGGGACTGTTGCCCTATCTTCCTCTCTGGTGGTAAGATCCTCAAGGGAAACATTCTCTGTCATTTAAACAAAAAACGTTATAAGGACAACCATGAAGGTATAATTAGAAAAAATTATAAGTGGAAATTAATTACCGTCATGGCCCTCATTGATAGTAGCATTGTCGGCCTGGTCCCTACTACAATGATCAGGTTGCACGTGAGGATCATCTACATTTGGCTCTAAAACTGGGTTATTTGCGTCGTCGGTAGTGTTGCTCCCTTGATTTAAACAAAGTTGTTAGACATTAAATTTATGGATGAAAACAAACATATTGAAAGGTTAATGTTTTACCTTATCAGGCATTCTGGATCTTGGGACCTGCCCCAAGCTTCTGCAACGTTCAACTACGGCTTGATAGCCGAAATGGAAAGCGATATTTTTATCTTCCTCTGTAGTTTCTGTTCCGAAGTCATCACCCTACATTACATATGATTGTGTATTTTTAATCATATTTGATAGGATTACAAAAACGTTGGAAGGCAATACAATTGATTATAAGATGTTTAGCTACTTAATTACAATTCTTGCGGCTAATTTCAAGTAGCCGCCCTGGCCTAGCTTGTGATGGCCATTTTTTTCAATCCTAGCATTGGTTGCCTTCGAGGTGTCAGGCAACCTAGCATCAAAAGATTGAAGTCAGATATGACGTAGCACACTTTTATTTTAGAAATAGAGAAAATTAAAGCTATTGAATTAAAGTTGTAATTTACCTTGCGGGTCCAGTTGGCATTTTTCCTTCTTTCTTTGCCCTTTTCTCTTTTGCGTCATGGATGAGTGCTCTCCACTCACTCTCTGGAACTGTGAGAGGACGCTCGTATCTAGTGTTAAATTGCAATTGCGTCCTATAGGTGTCCCTGGTATATTTCAAATATTTGCCGGCTACTCGAGCCATCGCTGTTCTGTCAAATGTGCCGACCCAAAAAAGGGCTTCTAGATAATCTAGAAGTTCTTTTTTCAGGTTAGAATTCTGGGACTTCCACCTTGTGTGTATGGTTGGGCCAAAAATTACCAACGCATGGATCTCTAAAAACCTGTAGAACTCATTGTTTCCTACACAGAAAAAAAAGATATTATCATTAATTTAAAAATAAAAATCATGATAAATATGTTTTAGATAGAGTACATGAAATAGTTAAAATATTAAAATTTACCTAGGAGTTGTACATGCTTTATAGGGACACCTTCATCGTTCACCAACAACGTGCCATTAATGGTCCCTGTGGAGCTGACATGTGTAGCTCCAGGAAACGCAATAATGTAGTTGGCCATATCAGCCTCATCATTGCCAACACGTTCAGCGGTTGGCTGGGTGTCTGCTTGGGCAGGGTGTGTTTCTTGGCTAGAACCTAAAGGAGTAGAAGGTGTACGAGAGGGTTGTTGGGAAATCTCTTGCCCTTGTGTCCCACTACCACCAACACCGGGTTCAGCAAATGCCAGAAAACGCTACATACAAAAGAACTTTTTGTTAGTTTAGTCGATGTAAAAATTAAAAATCAAACTATCACAATTCATCTCATGCAGAACAAAAAAAATATCCTTTTGACTTTTTATTATTACCTGATATCTTTCTAGCTGGCTCATAAGTTGTTTTATCCTCTCTTCTGTTTCAGGTGTTTGAGGCGCGTCTATCAAAGTATTAAATTCCGACCTTGCATCTCATGCCTTTTTCGCAACAAGAACACTGGAGATAGGGATGAAGAAAGCTCTTCCTCAAAGAGGGAATCATCAGGCGTACCATGGCTAGGTGTCTGCATATTTGAACAAAATTAATATTATTTCAATTATGTAAATAACTAAAATACCTGAAGATAGAGAAATGCTAGCACTTTACATGTTCTTTCGCTGGCCTCTTTCCACGATCATCCTGTCTTGGGGTTGTTCCTGTACTGCCCTGATCAGTCTGCCACATTGCAATAAAATTATAAATGTAAAAACTTGAAAACAATATCTAACTTGAAAACACAAAATGAAAATTGAAATAATTTCTAATAAGACACCGGAAGACAGAGTTAGAGTTTCAAATATGCCTTGCATTGAATTCAGTCCTGGAAACATGTCATTGCACATTAAGGCACCCAAACGAGAGACGAGTTGACAATGAAGACCTTATTGAATATATTGTTGGAGCAACTTCTAGTAAACTTGTTGTGAAGACCTTGAGGACATTTTTGGAGCAACATTGTTGAAGATGATGGTATAGCATTGTTGGAGATGATCTTGAAGGGCCTTGAAGTGAAGCTTTTGGAGCAACTATTGAAAAATCCTTAGAGCATTTAAGTAAGGCACTTTCTATCTTCAATCACCTTTTTCCTTTCAATATCCTTTAAATGATTTTGTTGATATTTAATGTTTGAAATCACGTTGTAATTCCTTGATTATATGTGTTTGGGGACTTTCCCTTTGAAATTACCCAAAAATACCCTGGCAATTTTATCTTCAGGATGCATGTCTGACCCTATTGTTCAATATTTTGATTGATATTAGTAAACATAGAGAGTTAGGGGGCTCTTGACTTGGTTTGGTTGGGCCATTAGATCCCTAACATCTACTAGGGAGAACCCCCCTTGAGTTCGAGGAGAGCTAGCCCGAAGTGAAAAGAGGTTGGTGAGGTGACAATGGGGCTATTGAATTACACATGGTATCACACTTTAGCTTGAGGACTTTATCTTGAGAAGTGCGAGATTGTTCTATATCAATTCTCAAATTGTTTACAACACTATTGTTAAGAACTAATAAGAAGTGATGTTGAGGGGTTTTTGGGTATAAGAAACAATACCATTTAAAAACTAGGGTTCTCAGTCCTTGGCATTCCTTCACCTGGGCCTAGGGGCACACGAGAATAATTTCACACTAAACCATGCAAACTTAAAAGTAACTTAACAGATCCATAAAGTAATAATAATCATAATTCCTAATTTCCTATTGTACGATATGATGCAAATTATTCAAACATGAAGCAATGAAGACATGCAATGTCTGAATTTGATTCAATACTATGTGTCGTAACTCCAGGAAGGAATCTAGTTTGTAGTACATAACATGCATCGTGTATTATCAATTCTTAATTGGCAACAACTAAAGGTCATCTACCTCATAAATTCCTTCCCATTTTGTGTTTTTATGTTATATTCCTTATAAAAGTGTCAAATTTCTCTCAAAGTAAGAAACCACTGAATAAAATAAAAAATAGTTGAGATATGATTGAGAAATGGTCATTTATTTCTTGAAAGTATCTTCACAATTTCTTTGGTTGTTTTTCATCTCAAGAAACAAGAAATGACCTAAGAAACTATCATGATGTAATATAAGAAACAACAAGGTGCAATGGCCATTTTCAAAGCCAAATGATGTCCATTGAGGACATGGCCTTTATTTGGTTCCTGTTTCATAGGAGTTTTGGTTAGAAATGGAACTTTGTTGTACCATTTCTAGTAGTAAAAAGGGAAAACCTTCTTTTTCCATGGGAAATAATTTACCTTTCCTTTTTCAAGATAATCTAAATCACAAAAAATATGAACTATACTGCACACATTCTTGGATAATGTGAAAGTGGAAAAGGAATACCCTACACAAGTGATGCACACATGTGCATTTGAACACTAATAGATTTTTGTAGTTGAAATGCAATGCTTGTTTTCATTTAAATGTAGGGTTTTTAAAGCAGGGAGAAATAATGGCTGCCAAATTAATAAGTGTTTCTTTGGGAAAAATTTAAATCGTGTATTGGGTGATGAAGAGAATATAGGGTATTGAATCTTTATTCTTGACATTGTGTTTAACTTGAATAACTCAAATGATTATAAATATCAATGGATGAGTTCTTTTTTCAAGTATGTCACTCAAAAATATTATGTCAAAGCATTGTATGATGGCTAGCATTTGCTTGTTTCCCTTTCTTCAGTTCAATGTAAAAAGTATATTAATATATTGGAGCACGAATGATAACTAAAATCGTTTTCTTTGCAGTATATCCAGCCCCAAGATTATGAAAAGTTTTCTCAAGTGGAGCTATTGGTTATTGATGAAGCAACTGCAATTCCATTGCTTGTTGTAAAGGCTCTGCTCGTGCCATATTTAGTGTTTCTGTGCTCTACTGTAAATGGGTAATAATTATAAATGAGCCAACCACAATCACAGATTTTGTAACCATTCGGTTTCCATGGATAGTGATGATGATATTAACCCTATATATCAGTGACCTATATCTACATGAGAATGATCTCAACATTGACCTTGATATGGTTGTATGGATGTGACCTTTGGTATGTCATCAGAAAATCCCCAAATATCAGAAAATCCCCAAATCTAGAGAACTAAAGCTCATCACTTTCGATCTGGAGTACTACCCTTGTGATAAAGTTGATGAATTTCGATCTCCCATTCTCTACCACTTTGCACTTCACCTTCAATATAGATTAGACCAAGGGAAATTTGTTACTGGGTGTTGATATGAATGAGTCTGTCGAACTAAAATCCATATCTTAAACTTCATGAAACTGGTGGAGTCAAATTCATGCAAGCACAAAAAGATCTTACACATCCTCTTTGAAACTCATCCGAAAGAACATTGGAAGACATCTAGAGAGAACCCTATAGCCTAACACAATCCAATGGAATTGACCAAAAAAACCCAAATAGAGTCAACCCTACTATAGGAGGAAGGGCCTGCAGTAAGAGCTTACCATTTTTCAAGAGTTGAGGGAAAATGCTGTTCTGCAAGAGCTGAGGGCGAATGCTGAAGGCGAATGATGTTCTGCAAGAGCTGAGGGAAAATGCTGAGGGCGAATGCTATTCTACAAGAGCTAAGGGCGAATGCACGGTGAATGTTGTTCTGCAAGAGCTGAGGGAGAATGCTGAGGGAAAATGTTGTTCTGCAAGAGCTGAGGGCGAATGCTGTTCTTAAAGAGATGAGAGTGAATGCTGAGGGTGAATGCTGTTCTGCAAGAGCTGAGGGTGAATGCTGAGGGCGAATGCTATTCTGCAAGAGATGAGGGCGAATGCGCGCGTGATATCAGATGTTAATGAAGTTTTTAATAAAATCATTTTTATGTAGCCCGCATATAAGTGTCGTAGTTTTTAATAAAATGATTTTTATGTAGCGCGCATATAAGTGTCATTATAATGACGACGGCCAAAGCGTCGCTATTGCGATGGCTGCCTCCAAACGTCGCAATTGCGACACTTATACATTGTGTCGCACTTGCGACATTTGGAGGCAGCCGTCGCAATAGCGACGCTTTAGGGCATAGTGTCACAATTGCGACGTCTTCCTCCAAACGTCACAATTGTGACACTTTGTCTAAGTGTCGGTATTGCGACACTTTTCTCTAAACGTCGGTATAGCGACGGTTTCGGGCGGGATTGAAAAAATTTGGGGAAATTTCCGACATTTGGTCAAAAGTGTCGGAATTTCCCCCAAATGTACTAGTGTATATACCCTTGGCTACATCTAACCTTATAATAGAAATGACATACTTAGGCGTAGATACATTGTAATCTCTCATGCTAAGTTTGACGATGTCGAATTTTCCTCCACACACTATGGTTCCTTCATGCATAAGCAACAGTTTGAACTCTACACCTAGCTAGTCATAGTAGTTGAGTTTTATGTAATTTTTTGTTAATGTCGATGACAATTATTTTATTCTTACTATATATTTTAATATAAAGGGTTTGAGGATGTTTATGCTCATCAAATCATGTGTCAAAATGGTGAAAAATTATTCTTTAGGCTCCAATGAAGGCCTAAACTCTTATATGGATTCCTATGTCCCATTATTTTCGAAAAAAAGAAGAAGCTTATTTAGGTCACTTATGGCCCTTGGAATATTTGTTGTTACATTAAAAGCATAATCATCTTGGCTTATTTTTTTGATATCCTATATTATGATTTAAGTAAGTTGGTGTATTTTTGTGCTATTCATAACATCTTTATCCTAAATACCTACCCTAGATCATGTAAGATAATAAAATGTAGCTATATTCTTAGCTTTAATATGACAAATTGACTTGAAAAACTTCAATGGGTCTTGTATTAAATAATCTTGTTAAATTACATATATTAAGCCACTGATATGATGCCTCGAGGGGTTATCTTCACTTAAGACATCAACTCTCATGGTCGATTTTTTATGTTATTAGTTACATTCCGTTAAAGAACCCAACCTATTCTAACCCAGGCTTGAATAAAATAGTTTTGCTCCTAAACATGATCACATTAAGCTTAATATTTTTAATCCTATACATCATTGTTCTCAAACGTTTTTTATATGCACTTCTAGGAAGTGATTCCCTTTTGCATTCAGGAAAAAGTTTCGTAGCTCCCCTTTAGGATGGCCCCTAATAGTGTAGTATTGGTTTTTTTGTTGATTTGGTTGGAGGTATGAAATGATATTAATCAATAAAGGCATGTTTTGAGACATGGTCCATGAACCCACCTAGAGAATCCGTCTACCACTTTGGTTCATACTCACATTTTCACAATATGATATCACACTTGCTATTACCACAAACTTAAGTTCTTTGTGATAATGACATTTGGTAAGTTGGTCTCGATTGAATTTCTACTTTCTAATAATAAGGCTTAAAAAAGAGAGGAAAATAAAGTTTTGAGTAACTTAAAAATACCGTGTTCATATTTTTATGTTGACTTTGGATCTAAAATCCAAAGCATTTTTATCTTTACAATTCTAAATTTAGATGATTTTTTTTTTTTAATATAAATATTCTCTTATGTTTCCTCATTGATTATCTTCTCGAATCATGTTATTTAGACATGCTGATTAAAATTTATGCTCAATTTAAGTTGGCTTAATATTCTGGACCCTTCCATGGGCATTGATTTATAAGCTAACCTTATTTTAACAATATCTATTCTCTTTATACTCTAATTTCCATGAAATTTGAGTATGATCTGTAATGTAATAAATTTCTTTCAATTTGGATTTTTGGAATAAGAGTTATGCCTAGTTACCAAACGATAGTATTTTTAGCTATTTAGTAATGATCAAATTTGGAGAATCATTTTTATTAGATCATAACTTTTAGTGTTTTGTTTTGAAGGAATTTGGTCACACTAAATTTCTATATCTATATATATATATATGTGCTAAATTTACTTTATCTTATTATTTCTATTAAGTTTTATAAAATTGTTATGGACTCTAATTTATATCAATAAAACTTATATGGAGAATGCCATTATAATTTCACAAAGTTCCAACCAAATACACAAACATTTGCATTTTTCCTATAAAATCAATGAAAATTGATTAGTTTATATTATACTTTGTGGACATTCAACACTTACTATTTTAGTAAATTTTCAAGAATTAAATTGAAGCTTAGATTGTAATATTTATATCTCATATATATCCACACCAATTCTACTAAAATTTTAGTCAAAGATTATTTTTAGATGGATTCTTTCCAGAAAAAAATTAAGTTGCACGCAATTTGGATATTAGCATCAAAATATATGTATCATGGATTAAAGGGTACTCGCTAAAGGTGCCTACTTGATAATAACTTGCTCTAGAATAACATAACAAATACTAAATATCATAGTTCCCAGATAGTATGAGAAATAACCAATGGAGTTTAGGATTCCACTTTGAGGGGAACATCTCACATACAATAAAACCACATGCACAAATCTTAATAATTAACACAAGCTTTGATAGCTTATATATAAGAGAAGAATGAGGGTTAGGTATTCCTATACTGTTCATTTAGACTAATGTGCCTAGAAGTTAATAGATAAATTTTTATCATGAAGAGGGAGTCCTTAGTACAAGATTGCATGACGAGGAGGGGAAAATATGTACAAATAGGAGAGTAATTAAGGTGTACATGACATAATCCATTAAGAACATTTTACTTATTCAATAACTAAAAACTATAAAAGTGTTTGAGCCGATGATGCAAGAAGTGAATTGGTTCTCCCTCCCCATTATCAAATCAAACACTTTTATAGTTTATATTTATTTAATAAGTTAACTTCTTGCATGATCATAGATTATGGATAACTACGAATTGAAAGGGCTAAATGGAGATCACGTGAAGGCGTGGTTTTTCCATCATGGAGAGTTATGATTGGAATAGCCTTTATTTTCTTCTACTAAGTGCTTGGAAGGTTTCGAAAACTTAATTTACTCTAGATTTTGGGAGTTCCTTTTTGGGAGTGTTGATACAACTAAATTTTATAGTGGTCTCAAAGAAAATGGAGATCTATTGGTCTAGGAACTGTCGTTGGGAAAGTATACTCATTTGTATTATCTTCCCATTGTTTATTTTGTCATTATAGTGGATCCATAAGATTTTAAAGAGTCTAATGAGCCTTTACGGAATAAGACCTATGAAGACCATAATGGAACCCTTGGATATATAAAGGTATATAGTCAATAAAAAGTGGAAGGTAAAGATGATAAGTTTCCTATTCCCTTGATTGAGAGAGCTAGGAAGAGCAAGAGACATGAGATAGTTAGGGTTATAAAATTAAGGAATGAAAGAATGAAATAGTTTAGAATTGGAGGAAATAAATAAGATACCCTATCATATGTTGAGATGACTTTGATTGGGTGTGTTTAAAAAGGAAAATATGGGATACATCAATTTTTTTTTAGATTAAATGTGGACAGGGATGAAATAGTCAAAGAGTTTGGTAATAAGATGAATTCATCCTCTCATTGAGCTACTAAAAGCCATGACTTGACTCATTGAGAGAGAAATATAACATAGCTACATTATGGGGTGAATTTCCCTATCTCCCATTGAAAATGTGGCATGATTAGGATATTTTTGTTGTAATGAAATTTACATACAAGGAGCTATTTCTATATGATATTTTGTCCACATAAGATCACTAGAAAATAAGAGAAAAATGGCCAATTGATAGACAATCAAATCCTAGCTTAATTCTCATGCATGTAGCAAGCAAGCGATTCTAGATGCTATAAAGGAAAGAGCGTGCACCTAGCCTCCTCGCAGATTGGTTAAGGGTGTTGAATTTAAAGTAGAATCATTGCACTATACTCAAGTGATCTACTTCATCTACACTTGATATAAACACATACACACAAACATCAAAAATCAAGGAAGACAAGTGATCTTCCTTGGAAGATCGTCAACTCAAAACATCATATAATTACAATATGTAATTGCTGCAAACATGTAAATGTAGGGAAGGAACATAGGTTTCTATTAACCTAGAATCAAAATACAAGTATACCTTCACCCAAAGCACCTCTGCAAAATCTGACAGAGTCTCCCCACAATAACATGAAAATATCCATGAAGAAAAAAGACTCTAGTAGCATAAGCCTCAAGGAATCACTCTAACCGTCTCTCTCTCTCTAGAAATATGATGTCAATACTCAAGCTCAATCACTGGAACTGTAGCTAGTATGCCCCTCTCAGATGGTTTAGTATAAACAAGGTGAAGAGAGCTCCTGGGAGGATGAATGTAAACACTCAGGACGACGAGAAGTTATGGAAGCTTCTTAATGATAAGTCCTGGATAACTCGAATAGGTGATGAGTCAAAATGATCTCCTAAGAACCAAAAAACTCTAAAAATATTCCCTAGTGGAAGGTACAAAATAAGGAAAACTAGGCTACAGTCGCTTGCATAGGGCATGTTTCTAGCGACTGGAAGATTCCAGTCACATAAATAATCCATCATCCAAGTGACATGGTGTCCTAACTTGAAAAAATAAGGCCTGAGGCCCCAAAAAAGGTGAACCAATATAATGTCTCAGGTGTGCTAACCATATGGAGAAAAATATGATGAGAACAATTTTCAAGACTATTAGGGATATATTAGGTAGGTTTGTTGCAATGGACGAGAAAATTAGCAAAATTGAAATTATTTCAATGGAAAATATATGTGTGAAATTAGATCTAAGAGATGGACTTCTAGAGTGGAATAGGCACAAAAGCAAGGGAATTGATGTTTAGACAAATTTTATACTATGTAAATATTTTCTTCATGACTGAATGGTGCAAAACCTGTGGCCACTTAAAGAAATCATTCCCCAAAAGGATAGTGTAATATATCGTGGATGGCATGCACCTAAAGGTTAGCCCCTCCACCTATGGTAGGAATTTCTTAAGGAAGTTTTGAGAGGGTCCTTAACAACTTCAAATCCCATATATGTGAAACAAAAGAGAAAATATTAGACCTACTTTCAAAATCAATTGAAAGATGGAAAATGGATAAGAAGTAAGGGAATTTTTTAATCAAAGATATTAGTGAGCTAGAAGAAGATCTTGATATGGTACTAAGACACAAGCAAAAACGAAATGAGGTGATGGAAACACTACCTTTTTATCCCTATGCATCACATGATATAATTCAATCATGGAGAGAAACATTAGATAAATGGAAGGAAAATGAGGTGCTGATGTGTTTCCATGTCACAAATCAAATAGATTAATTCTAAAACAAAAATATTTCAGTAAGCTTTAACGTTGCTAACCTTCTTCATGCAATATCATCTAGACTAGTTTTTATTTTAAAAAGAGAGAAGAAAATAAAAGATACAAAAAATAAATAAATTGTTCGTGCTCATCTTCTCATTTGATAGACCCATGTCTCATATTCTTCTATCATTTTATAAAATAAATAACGAAGTTCATATGTCCAAAATATTACTATTTCCCCCACATACCTCCATTACTTCCCTTTTTATCATACTTTCCATTATTTCCTTTTATCATTTCTCTATTTTCTATATTCACAACTAAGTATTATTTTCATGAGGAATATCCTTACCTCCTCTCCTATTTTAGTGAGTATTTCCTACACTTTGTTATTTTTCCTTATATTTCTAACCAATGCACAATGACCGGGCAATGAGATAGCAACCAAAAACTACACTATACGTAAGCTACAAAAGGTTCTATGGTTATTTATATTTCACAAAAAAATAATATAAGGGGCTTGTTTCTTTATAAAACACTATAAATCCTTTCCCATAATGCATGTGGGATGAATAAAGTAGATTTATAAATCAAAACTCCAAGATTCATGTGGAGAATATCAACGGTTCTTGAGTCACTTCGTGCAAATCAACGATGGTCGAGTCATGAACTTCTAGAGGCCATAACTTGAGTTCCCATTGTTTGTTTTGGGAAAATGAGAGCTTTTTGTAAATATAGAAGAATTAATAACATCTTGGGAGTGCTATCCATATCTACAGTTACATATATCAGCTTTGAAAATTTAAAATAACAGTCATGACCAACTTTGGGCATATCATTACTTTTTTTCAAAATGATTTTTAAAAAGGGTAATATGGAATATCTGAAGTGGGACCCAGCTTGGAGGATGTATTCCTAAATTATTTTTCTTAAATTTGACCTCTATTTAGTTAACACCAAAAGGAAAAAACTATTTGTCAAGTAGTTGCATAGATAAAGGCGAGATTATAAAGGGAGAAAATCATGGTCCAAAAATGGTTGCAAGAGGGATAATTCATTTCAGTAATCAGCCTTCTACAATTTTTTGAGTGTCCTTTATCTTGTTTTGAAGAAATTCCCTTTATTTCTATATAGTATTTTATCATCCATCTTTATGAATTTTTTTATACATTATTAAATCCAATCTCTCATTTTTCAAGGTACCCTCATGTTAATTGGTCCACTGGAGCCCAATCCCACTCCTTTAGAGACAAACAAATTTACATTTTACAGTATCTAGATTTTGTTAAACGTTTTAGGAATTTACTTTATTCAAAAACTTAATGTCTACAAAATTATTCTTTGACTAGGCCTTGTAATTTGTGGTTTCTAGACTTTTAAAGCAGTTAAATCTTGTGAATGTTTTGCTATGACTCTTTATGATATTTAAATGCATGAAATCATTTTAGAGCTCTCTAAATATTAGGAACATATTCTCTATATTCTGTCTATTTCTTTACTTCAAACTTTGTTCTCCTTATGATGCATGAATGGATGTATATAATGGAATGATTCTTGAGAGTATATTTATTTATGATATAAATATTTTAATTTTATTTTAAAACACCTATTCCAATGATAGATGAATGTGTTGAATGTTTATATTTATATATTTGAGTTATTTAAACATTTGAGTGAGTGAAAAGAGGACTACCACCTCTATAAATATGCAAAAGGAACCTCAAAACAAACCCTAGGAGGTTGACTCTTTTCCATAATAGAAAAATACATCGACATGAGGTTACATAAATATTAAGGAATCATAAATTGAACCTTCTCATATGGATATCATAATTTGAAGGTGTGGAAGTGGAGGATTTTCTTGAAGAGTAACAAGAGGTATCTCTCAACATAGGAACTTAAAGAAATCAATAATTTATCAACAAGGATTATGAGGGGAGATTATCAATCTCATCTTATCCCTAACAAAATGTGCCATCTCAAATATGGTGTCACTCATACAAGGAAGAAACATCATTAAAGGAGTGATAGGATTGAAACGTAACATTAGAATAGCACTTCCAAAAAATCATGGAAGAAATTTTTTCATGCATTTGGCTAAGAAACACACATTAATAGAAGTTAAAAAGGGAGAGGAACAATTTATAAAAGATTCCTTTATATCAAGGATGGATTCCCAAAATAAAATGAACCTTTTCAATCAACATAAGGGTTTTGGGAACACCCTTGACACAAAGGTGCTTAATAAGTAATCAAATAGGATGGTGCAAAAATTCAATCCATATATGAATTCCACTTAAGACATAATGCTAAAAATGATGATATGGTAGTCCCTCTAAAATCTGTACTATAAGGATGAGAATTATTACAAACGATGCTATAGAAAGATCTCGAAATGTAGTAGTTTACTAGAGACAAAATTGTAAATTTTCAAAAAATCTATTACTATATTCTATTGTCATATACACTCTATATGTGTCAGATATAGATAGAGACATCAACTTTATAAATTTCTACAACTCTTTTCATCGTAGGAATGAACACTAATAAAGGTTCTAAATGACGCCTCCCTACTTACTTAAATTATGTTTTTCTTCGAGGGGGGGGTGGTTTGGGGTGTGTGATTGGGGAACAAATTTGAATAAATATGAGTGAAATCACAATATATATCAAACATAATTTAATTGTCTAAATCAACAATGAAACTATAAATGAACAATTGAGAAAATAAAATCTAAGCAATGCAATACCTTCGTAATATAATTCACCTAATTGTATTTAAGTTTTAGTGCTTAAAAAATACGTATGTGGGTGATTCAATATGCTTGAAAACAACTTAAAACTTCTTGGTTACAAAGTCCCATGGTGATAGCTCCATCCCTAGATAGTGAGATGAGGGTTGTATTTATAGGCTTATTAGACATCGATAAACAACTGAGATTGCATGCAACAAATTGAAAATCAATGTATAAGATTTGATGAGAAGTTTTGGTTTAAGGAAGGTTGCCAATTATATGATATAGTTAACTAATTGCATGATGAGAGAACTCCGAGTGAGTTAAAATTAAGAGGTGGAAGTGGACTAGAAAATTAGTAATAATCTAAGTTTGTGCATGAGAGGATAATGATAAATAAAATAGAGTTTTTTTTTTTTTTTAAGAAATGAATTTAAAGGTGAATAAATAAAATAAAGATTTATTTATCCAATTAGATTTAGAAAATTAGTAATAATCTAAGTTTGTGCATGAGAGGATAATGATAAATAAAATAAAGATTTTTTTTTAATTTTTTTAAAGAAACGAATTTAAAGGTGAATAAATAAAATAAAGATTTATTTATCCAATTAGATTTAATTAACTAACTAAAATAATTATTTAATTATAGGAGATTAAAATAAGAATAAATAATTAAATAATAAAAAATATTTAATTATTATGTGTAAAATATTAAAAAGAGATTATTTAATTATTATGTGTAAGAAATAAATAATTAAACAAGTGCTTCGTAGTAGCTAGTACCTACCCTTAGTTTAAATATATCTAATTGGAGTATGAACTCACATGGTGTGAAATGATCAATTAAAGCCTTCATAAAAAAATAGAAATGAAAGTGAAAATGTTGCTTTTTGGTGAGAGCCCTACCTCATTGGTTGTAATGAAACTTTATAACATTATTTTTTTAGGAGTGTTTGGTACTATAGAGTTGAATGCAATTGTGTTTGTGGCAGTGAAGACATGAGAATATGAAACAAAACTTTTATTGTTATCTCTCAAATGGCGTCTCTTTCTTTTGAGAAAAATTGAGTTTGGATGATTTATATTTTGTTATTTAGTATTAATTAATTTTTAAATTAAATTGTAAAAACATGTTAATTAATATTTATGAATAATTCGTAATAACAATGGTTTTACTATTAATTTAACAACTAAAACTTTTTCATAGCAAAGTTGTGTTGGGATGATTTACAATTTGTGATTTAGTATTAAATTATTTTTTAAATTAAATTGTAAAAGCACGTTAATTAATATTTATGAATAATTCGTAATAACATTTTTTTTTACTATTAATTTAACAACAAAAATATAACTAGCACAATTATATAAATTAAATCACGAGTAACTATAGATGGATATCAAAACATTAAGTTTCTTATCAAAATACTTAGTTCCTAAAACATTATAGTAAAAAAAAAAACATTAAAAAAATTTAAATATTAAACTAAATAGAATATAAAAAAATTTAAATATTAAAATATATAAAATATATCATTAGCCCTTTGTCTATGATTTGTGATTGAGTATTAAATTCGTTGAATTTGACACAATTACTTTGAATAAAACCATGAATAAAGTTGCAGTAGACTAAACCGCTTTAACAAAATTCACACATTAAATTTTTGCATGGTAACTGAGAACAATATTTTGTGTTTGGTTCTGTCTTTGGTTCAAGGAAATAAGATAAAACAACTATAAAAAACCAATTGAAACATATGAGAAATTGAAGACTAACCTTCCAATAAATGTAGATCAATCTTAAGCTACTTGAAACAAAATATGGAACTTTAAAGTGAGATCATTATAATACTCCATATAAAGTTTCAAATTGAAAATTAGGATCATGATAATAACCGAGATAGAGTTTCAAATCCTTTGATATGCTAGAACAACAAACATTAATCACAAAACACAAAAGGAATAAAAAAAACTTCTTGAATTCAACAAGATTAATTTCTTGAATTCAATCATGATAATACTCCACATAGAGTTTCAAATCCTTTGATATGATAGAACAAGAAACATTAATCACAAACACACAAAAGGAATAAAAAAAAACTTCTTGAATTCAATTTCTTGTTATAGGATGATTTCTTGAATTTTTGATAACATTAATCACAAACACACGAAATGAATGAAAAAAAACTTCTTGAATGCAAGGAGATTAATTTCTTGAATTCAATTTCTTGTTATAAGATGGATTTCTTGAGTTTTTGATATCCTTGGAGGTGGAAACTATAAAAACTGTGCTTAAATAAAATAATTTCACCAAAGTAAAGAAACAAAATGCACCAAATATTGATGATGTGATTAATCAGAAAGACATTCTCATTTGCAATATGGCTCAAATAAGTCTTAGATCTAATATCATAATAGTTATTAATCATAAAAGCTACATGTAAACAAGAAAAAAATTATGATTAATGTAATTGGAAATGAAAATAGAGAAAAAAAAAGACAAAAAAAATAATAAGTCAAATTAAAAAGTAATAAAACTAAAAAAAAAATTATTTGGAATTTTTTTTAATTATTTTTTTCCTCTTTATCCTCTTTAAAATATATCATCTTAAAAAAAACCATAGAAAAAAAAAAAAAATACAATTTAAAAAATAATCAAAACATAATGAAACTAAAAAAAATTATAGAAAAAAGTTTTTGTTTTTTAATTATTTTTTCCTCTTTAAAAATTGTCATCTTAAATTGAAAATATGGAGGAAAAATTATAGTTCATGAAAATGGAAAAATAAAACTTAAACTAGCAATTGCACCATATGTTGCAAAGGAAACATCGTAAAGCAATAGCATAGGAAAAAGTAGCATAGAAAAATTTCTTAGTGGTCATAGTAGATTAACTTATGGGATTAACATATTGGAAATGATTGATTGACTATCGTGACATGTTTTTCCTCTGATAGTTTAAAAGAAATCATAAAATATAATTTTCTAAATTAACTCTGTAATTTCTAAGTCCCAACAAAATAGGATCAAAGAGACCAAAGTAGGACCTGTAATGATGTAGTTTTCCTGGAAAATAAATTAGAGAAACATATATTGAATTACCAATTTCAGACATAGAAAATAACCCACAATTAGACGGAGTTTAGGCATTATTTTTAACCTAGCAATTCCTTGGAGTCTGTCATGCTTCACATTTTTGGTTGGTACTATGAAACAAGAACAAAAGCATTGACTTAAACAAACCAAAACTTACCGTAAAAGTATTAGCTTTAGGAATACAGTGCCTCCATTAATTTCCACTCTAATATTCATTTTTCCATGAAATTTCACTAAATCAAACTAATAAATTATCAGTATATTATATCATGTCATATTTTATTCCATTCATCATATTAGCCCAAAAAAGGTGTTTTTCTAGCTTTTCCAAATCAATGAAAGGAACATTGTACTCCTATACTTCTACTTTTATACTTATCTCAAGCCTCTTAGGTTCCTGCAAGTTGATATTGCTTTTTGAAAATTTGTTTGCACATTCAAATTCACGAATTCTAATTTTATACTTATCTTAACCATCTTTGGTTACTAGCCAAACCACTTAATATTTATTTTTATTTTGTGATCAAGGTAGGACACATGTGACTATCAAATTCATTAGCTTATCATTTAGGCACAGTTACTTAATTTTCTTTGACACTTGGACAACTACCATACTTAGACTAAACGATTGAAATTTAGTTTGATTAATATGAAAAATTAGCAATAGCATTTAATTGACCTATGTCTGTTTTCTCTATTTGATAGAAAGTGATATGATCCTTTTAAAGATTCATCCTTAGAAAACTGCAGCTAAACAGGGCGAGGATGCATTCAATGCTTCAAATGCTAACGCCAAAAAAACAGAGAAATTTTCTGCAGAGGTATGTTCTTGGAAAGAGGATCTCGATTCGACATATGCATCACGGTCAACGGTTGAAGATGAAAAGGATGACATTACTGAAAAATGGGAATTTGAAGCCAAATAAGCAGTTGCATGGAAAGTAAGGCTAATATAGAACTTCAATTATTGAAGAAAGAGGACGGTTTGGCTAATGAACAAGAGATACTACCCGAAGAGGCAGTACATTGGGACCCTACATAGAGGATAGTTATAGATTCCTTTCGGTAAGGGTAGGAGTGCAAATGGAGACCACAAAGAATGGTGAGATGACTATCACCATGAGGACGATTTGGCTAATGAAAAAGAGATACAACCCGAAGAGGCAGTTTATTCGAACCCTACATAGAGGATAGTTACATAGTCCTTTCGGTAAGGGTAAGAGTGAAAATGGAGGCTGAAAAGAATGGTTAGAGACGGTTACCCTCTCTGCTTTTTCAATTTTCACAAGAATTGCAAAGGGTTTCTTAAAAGATCTCAGAACTAGTAGATTCCCCACAGTAAAAGGAAAATGCAAGGGAAATTTCTATCCAATTTGTACAGGCCTCGTGTTCAGTGTTCGCCGAGGCAACCTTGTGAGAAATCACATGGGGCCAAACTTAATAGAGGACAGAGTCTTCCATAAGGAATTGAGGCAGTGTGTAATGGTAGACATGTCCGATGTAGCAGCTTGTATACATTTCCCGAGGACCAAGCTATACACATTTCCCCAGCCTGTATACATTTCCCTAGGACCAAGCGCTAGGTGGAAGGGATGTATACATTTGCGCCTGAGAGAGGAAGGGATGTATACATTTTTTTCAGTAACTGTTAGGGCTGATTGTATACAATTAACCGACATTACCGCCACTTTCTCTCAACTACTAAGTAATCCGATGGCCTACACATGTACATGTTCAATCGTCTAACAATTTATCCTAGGGTGCATACAGGTACACGGTGGCAGCTAGGAGAATTGTTTTCAAAGAAGTGGCAGCTAGGAGAATTTTTTTCTTCTCAGGTTGTTGTAACTTTGTTAAATTATCAATGTATAAATCTTAACTTTATTAACGTATAAATCTTGCCAAATAAAGTTCAGAAAAAATTCCTTACCATGGTCATTCATAACTCTTATCATATATATTCTCATAACACATGTACACTAAGTTTTTTTCAGGATAAAATTTAAATTAAATTACTAAATTATTCCATATCCAAGAGGAATTTAAATTTCCCAGTTCAGATTGAGTTCCATGGAAATGAAAAGATTGAAGAGCATAAACCCTGTAATAATTTTAGTTAAGAAAATGAAATTCAATAATGTTACAATTATTTTAAACCCTTTTTTTTTTTTCAGAGAGAGAAAGAAACCCTCTTTATATAAGAGGTAGTTTTCTAGCTCAAGGTTCAGTGGAAATAGGAAAGTGAGGAGATATAAACCCTGAATTAGAAATCATATGTGCTTTGGAATCAAGGCGAGGTCTAATATGGGAAGCAAGTTTTTCATTTATGGTATGAAGAGTAAGATTGAAATTTACACAAATCTCTTGGGCTTGCCCTGTAAACGACAAGGGGAAAACATTAAAGGTGTTTTAGAGCTTTGGGATGAGAATCTAGATAACGTTGATAACGTTGAGGTGCATCACATATTTAACTTTTGGTAGATGGCTCTTAGATTTGGAGAAGGTCCAGTTCTTAGAGGTCGTTATGATAAATATTTTCAATTTATATTTAAATACTAAAAAAATTATTAGACTTGACATCCTTCTCTTAAAGGAAAGTAACGAATTATCAGAATAATGAAATTCCATTGAGGAAAAATTACAAATTTGGAATTCTTGAAGTTGAATATCGAATTTTGGATTTCCAACAGTGTGAAAAAATTGATGTTGTCAAACTTTCAGATAGAATTACCACCCATCATCAGAAACAAAATCAAAACAAAGTGAATTGGAAGATTGTAACAAGATAGTTATAAGAGAGGAGTTGGCAAGTGATTTTTTTTTTCCAAAGAAAAAATCAAACTGTTTATATTCATAAAAAGTTATTTGTGTCATACATTTAAGCATTTCTTGGTATGAGTCTGTGCTCTCCCAATTTACAGCTGAAATATTTAGCCCATCTTCAAAAACCCCATCCAGAAATAGGATGAGTTTGTTCAAAATATTCCCTTATTATAGGGAAAAACTGCCAACTGTCCATCAACCCTGTATCATATGCACAAGAAACGTGTTATCGGGCCTCCTCTTAAGAGGAAAACAACCCAAAAAGGAAAAAAAATGTTGTGTGTAGAGTTAAATTGTAAACAACATAGCATATTTTTCCACATATGAGTTTTTGGAAATACATAAGGTGCGAAAGTTTTCTGCATAAATGAAAGAGCAGTGGTCCGAAGATGCTGAACATATACAGAAAAATATAAACAAAAAGAGATGAATTAAACAAAAGGAGGATGATCCAAAGGCACAGAGCCTTCCAGCCCTATTTCTCGTGTCCTCGAGCTACCCAATGCTTGCTGTAAACCCTCCTTAGAAAGGAGGTATGCAGTGGCATTCCTTTCCCTGTAAATATGACATAGATCAATGTAAGTAAAATGGGACTTTAATAGCCAACATTATTCAAGGATAGGTCTTAAAACATAATTCGAGCAAAAAAAATCCTTATTGAACCATTTGATGATATTGAGCAAGTCCCTAAAAATTTTCACTGAGGTAAATTCTAGGTGGGAGAGACAACATAGGAGATGTAATGCTTTGATATTAGCATAGTTGTTTGAACCCTGTCCAAGTATGATAGAGGCTTCCAGTCTCTGAGTTTTATTTATATGAATAACGAGTCCAACATCACACATATTCACCAGGCCAGATGCTTCGTCAAAGTTCCCATGGGATGTCACCCCTGATTGTCTCAGGGATAGTGACCCTTTTCTTAAAAATAGGTTCTAGATTGGGAAAAAGAGCATAGATGGCCACCCCTTTCTGAGAAAAAATGTGATAGGGGATATCTTTGTTCCTAAATATAGCATGATTTCTGGCAAGCCATATTCCCTAGGCAATTAGCAAGGGAATTGATTTTTGTTTCTCAAGCGGGCATCCATTCCACCATATCTGCCAGGATTCCTTTAGCGAGTGACCTGCCCATTGATGAGTGAAACCCACCAGTGTTCGAAAAAAATCCCATAACTTGATACAATAGGGATAGTTCATAAACAAATGGGCCATAGATTTAGAATCCTATTTATATAAGGGACACCTTCCTGGGCCCTCCTTCCTTATTAAGTTTGCAACTTGTCCCAGGAGGGGATCCTGTTTTCTAGCATACACCAAAAGAAAAGGCGACCTTTTGTAGGGATTTTCAAATTCCATAGGGGTTTATGCCACCATTCGGGCTCTGCCCAACATTTCTTCCCCATTAGGTGGGAGTAACCTAGCTTAGGAGAGTAAATTCCAGACGGAGCTAAAGCCCATCTGAGAGTGTTAGGCTCATCTCGGATGTGAACATTTTTTCTAAGGAGTTTGTTGGTGTAAAGGTTCCATGATTCAATCTATATTGGGTCTAACCAAAGGTCAACTCCATATTTCCATCCTTGAGCCCAGATGGAGGAGTTTTAAGGATTTTCAACTTGGTTGAGGAACAGGAGGCCCTTTTCAGCAAGGTGGGCTCTATAGGCCTCTAGAAGGGATTATAAACCATTACATCCAAACCACGGGTCTAGTCCCAATTTGATATGTTTCCCATTTCCTACCTTCCAAACCAGTCCTTCTTCGATCAAATCCATGGCTCCAAGGGTGGCCCTCCAGACCACCGACCCTCCCTTTGATTTCTTATCAGGGTTGCACACCTAGTCGATGATAGCTCCAGGATCTATGTACTTCCTTCTCATAAAGGATGACCATAGGGAGTCCTTGGTCAGAATAGACCATCCCATTTTTGCCGCAAGGGATTTGAAAAAAGATGGTAACTACTTGATGCTCCATCCTCCCCACTCTTTAGGTCTGGTTATTTTCTCCGAAGCTACCCAAGACAGTGAGTGGTCCTCCATGGATCATGCCCACAAACATTTGTGGCATATTTTGTAGATTCACTCCATAATTCCCTGCGACATCCAAGAGAGCAGTGCCCAGAAAACTGGAATGACCATTAGAACGGATTTAATGAGATTTAATCTACCTACTCTGGACAACCACTTGTAACACTGACACTTGATTCTTTTTTCAATTTTTGCCACCATCCACATCCAATATACTATTAAGTATGAATCAGGCTTTAGGTGAAACCTAAGGTATCAGAAACTATCCGAGATCTACTTGGTCTCAAAAGGGAGGACTTCAGAAAATTTCTTGGAGTCTTCCTCCGAGAGACCTTCAACCATGATGGATGATTTGTGGAAATTAATGCTCATACCCATGGCTTTTAGGAAAAGTTCCAGGGAGGCTTTGAGATGGGAGATGTCCCTATTGCTACCATTACTGAAGAGGAGAATATCATCTACAAACAATAGGTGGGTGTTTCTGAGATTTGTGGCAACCTCCACACCCTGTATGTCCCCTTTCATTTTTACATCTAATATGAATTGAATTAATCCTTCGGTTTCCAGAAAAAAGAGGAGGAGAGAGGGGGAATCCTTGGTGAATGCCTCTTTCATTCTTAAAGAAGAAGGAAGCAACTCCATTAATCAATACAGTGAAACTTATATCAGTAATGCAGCCCATCACCCAGCGAATGAAGTCATAATGAAAGCCCAGGTGGGTGAGCATGACTCTGATATACATCCAACTAATTTTATCATATTCCTTTGAGAGGTCAATTTTGATGATCAACCCTTTCTATCTGAATCTTTTCATGCTGTGTAAAAATTCTTGGGCCACACCGATGGCTTCATGTATCTGTCTCCCTTCCAGAAACCTAAATTGTTCGTTAGAAATGTGCTTAGAAAGGATTGGTTCAATTATTTTGGCTATGAATTTGGCAATGATTTTATATAAGCAGTTGCAGAGAGAAATGGGCCTGAAATCATCAAAAGAGGCCGGTGATTCCAGCTTTGGGATGAGAGCGATGAAAATGGTGTTCAAAGACTCCGGTATGACTCCATTGACTCTGGAAGTTTCGACCACTGCAGTCAGGTCATCCCCTATAATTTCAAAAAAATGTTGAAATTTTTTTATGGTCCACCCATCTGGGCCCAGAATTTTTTCCCTCTACATGGCCTTTAAAATTCCCTCCAGTTCTTCTTTTGTGACCCGGATTGAGAGCATTTCATGATGTTCTTTGTCTAGGTAACCTAGGTAGAGCTGAGCCACTTTGAAAAATTCAACAATAGTAATATCTCTGGGGGACTTATAAATATTTCTAAAATGATTCTTCCCCATCGAGGCAAGGCCTTTGAACGAGTTTACTATACTATTGTCTTCAGCTCTTATTTCCCAGATGGTGTTTGAGATTTTCCGACCCTTGGAATAGTTGTGGAAGAAATTTATATTTTCATCCCCTGCCGACAACCAGATTGCCCTGATATTTTGCCTCCATTCTTCCTCCCTAATTAAAAGAATTTTTCTTCGATCGAATTCTAGACCTTTGATAACCTCTCTTTTTTCCATAGTCTCGTAGCCGTATTCTTCTGGTCCTTCCAACCTTTCCAGTTCTTTCCCAATCCACAATAATCGGGCTTCCTCTTCGGATTTATTTTTCTTTGCCCAACCTAAGGTGGCCTTATTAATTATTTTGAGGTTGTTTAGGAAGGATTCAGTAACATTGAGGGGACCTTCAAAGGCGTGAGGGGATCAGGTCTCTTTGAAAAGGGAGTTGAAAGACTCCTCCTGCAGCCATCTAGGGTTGAATTTGAAACGAGAGCCCGGTTTATTGGTCCTTCCTTTGAGCTCAAGGATAATGGGATGGTGATCCCAATCCCCCCCTTCCCCTATCCATTATTTGAGCATCGAGACACTGTCCATAAAATATTCTTTTTACAAGAAGCGATCTAGTCTCTTGGCGACCCTGTCATCCCCTGTTCTCTGATTCCTCCAAGAAGGTTTCATTTTTATGGGATTTAAATATAGAAGGTTAGCTCCACTGATCCAAGAGGTGAAAAAATTCGACAGGGGGTCAGGTCGAGCATTACAGCCCCAAGATTCTGTCTGTCCAGTGGAAAATTTTAGGTCCCCTCCAATAATGAGGTTAGGGGTCTTCATGAAAGGTTTGGTCCGAAGGGAATTCTAGAAAGCCTCCCTATCCTCGAAAGGACCATAAATGTTGAGGAGAGTGAAGTTTTGACTAAGATTAGGAGAGAAAAAATCAATAGAAAGTACAAGGTCGAGGCCCCAAGAGTTTAAGAGTTTCAATTTCCTGGGCCTAAATCTAATGGATAAACCCCTGGATATCCCTTTTGCATCAAGGCATAAGAAATTCCAACCAAGACACAGCTTCTCCAAAGATTTTTGAATGTCTTCTCCAGCTCCCAGTGTCTCTTGGAGCATGATGACATTGGGCCTATAGTTATCGAACATAGCCCTGAGAGCTAGTTTTTTGGGTTTACTAGCCAACCCTCGACAATTGAGGGACAAAAAAATCATTTGGTAACTAGACCCGGGGTTTGCGCTGCTCTAAGCACCCCTGTCAGGATTTTTTTTTTGTCGTTTTCTATATATAACCTGGCTCTCAGCTGAGCTTTTGAGAGGTTACTTTTCCTCCCCCTTTGTTTTGGCCTAGGAGGGGGATCACTCAAAATACCTAGGCCCCGAAACACTGCCAATAGATTATCCTTTCGATCTTGAGGCTTGAGATTGTAGGGGGATTTTTTGCTTAAAGGGGGGGTGGGGGGGCACGGAGATATGCCCAAGGAAAGGAGAGGACTCATCCTATGAATGGAGGTAATGATGCTATCCGAGGGAAAATAGGAACGTGTCTCAATAGATTGGGAAATAAAAATATGTGGAGGCCTGGAAGGACCAGGCCCTGTATCCATAGTTAAAATTTTAGATATAGAAATGAAAAACGAAGGAGGGGGTTGAGAAGAGGTACCCTCGGGTCATTCAAATGGCAATGTTTCCAAGGTAGCTTGGGGATGAGCGTGACTTGGATCTACCTTCATATCAACCTCCATATGATTCCTTGTCTCCTACTACAGCGGTTGTGGGTCATCCTGTTATTGAGCAGGGACCTTCTCCTTGGACCATCCATTCAGAGCCTAAACCAATATCTCCTTCTTTCGGATCCCCTCTGCCTCTGGGGGACAATTTCCCTTATTCTTCTTTTTGTTTGGCCTTTTTTGGATGTGAAGGGGGCAATCCTTTTCCATATGCCCAAACATATGGCATCTATGGCACCGAAAAGGAAACTGTTCATAATCAAGGCTTGGTTAAAAGATCAGTTCCTGCAATGAAGTTGGATGGCTTCAAATAGTCCTTCACATGGGTTAAGACGAACCAGAATTCTAGCCACACCATACTCCCCTGTCTGCTTAAAGGACATGTCTGCCTCCAAAAATTCCCCCAGCTAGTTCCCAATGTATCTGAATATGTTCAACGTCCATAGATGATGGGGTAGACCTGGAAGTCTAACCCAGATGGGAAGATATGCCACCTTCTCCCTTTGAGCATCAAATAGGGGGTTCCAAGGTTTGAAAATGATCGAGGTGCTACTGAAGCACCAGTTCTGCTCTAGGACCCAATTCACCATTTCCAAAGATTTAAAATTCACCATGAACCACCCATTTGTAAGGTTGAGAACCTAAAAACGAGGGTCTGGTGCCATTACCCAAGAATTTGTGGCCCATTCCGTGATATAGCTAGCAGAGAGTTTTTCTCATTGGCTCTACCCACCAGAGTCAAATCCATTGTATGCATTACTTCGTCTACCATAATTTCAATCCCCAATCTCAGGTTTGCAATTTTATCTTTCTGCCGAACTCCTTTAGAATTTTTCCTGGTGCCGCGAGAACTATCCGAATCTCCAGCACTGTCTGATGAGATGGGTGCGAAATGGGAAGGAATGAACCCCTCAGGGTCCTGGAGTTCCGCCTGAGGTTCCTCCCTGGAGTCAGGTTCCCTCGACCCAACGATAAGCAGAGGAGGATTGATGCCCAAAGAGCCTTCCAGCTGATCGTGATTCCCGACTAGTGAATTCGGAGGGAAATTTGACCCTCTGCTCAAACCCTTTTTATTTCATTATCCATTCGAAAGATTTCCTTGGAGGGTATCTGAAGACTTCGTGATTATGCCTTCTGCGATGGCCTCAACTATGCTTTCCCGACCTGTACCTCGGAGGAATTGTTGGAGGCGACTCTCCCCCGTGCTCAAAGGAGTCAATGTAGGGTTTTGACCTCGTTTGATTTTCCCACTCAACCTGAGCGAAGATGGACCAAAGCTCTCATGTCCCAAGAGAATAACTTTAGAAGGTTTCCCAAGAACACTTCTGCTGGTGCAGCTGAAAACAATGTCTTCCAGACCTCCTGTTCTAAAGAAAGGATGATGTGATTCTTGGTTCCGCAAAAGACCCTTGTTTTCTAGGGGCAGGGCCTTAAACCCTGAGGAAGCGACCTAAAATTTCATTGGGTCGATTGACAACTGCTCCTCCCTCTTCACCACCTCATAGGGAGGCCCTTTGCTTCTAACCGACGAATCCACTACCCCCCATGCCAACCTCGAGCCTCTAGGAATGTAGGATTTCTTTCCTGCTGGGCCAATGAACTCCAGAATGTTCTAGCCAGTTACTTCCATCCCCCACATGGCCAAAATATCCCCAAGCTTGGGATCCACCTCCACAATTTCCGAGCCGTTGACCATGGCTTCCTCCTTCATCTAATGACATCAACAAAAATAAGGCCAAGCCCTAAACTAATAAGCACATGCCCCTTCAAAAGAAAAAAACAATTAAATGCCATTTTTTTTACTTGTCCTTCTTCAACTAAAGACAACATCCAACAATCTAGAGCCCTCAAAAATTGGAAAACGCTTATGCCTTCGGAGGAAGCAGGTTAAAACACCATTTTTGGAAGATAAGGCAGTAAGTCTGCAATAAAAAAAAAATGACAGTAAACCCTAACCAGGGTGAGGTTAAGGCAAATAAACGTTGTGCAAGGCTCCACCAATATTCTTAGTCCTTTCACCGCATTCCCAATGTGATCGATGGTGACGTCCACCCGTCGAGCCACATGTAATCCACCCACCCTATACTAGACGAAACTTAGATGAGGTCCACGTCATCACCGTGTGACCTCCTCCATGTAAGACATGTCCCAAGCTGTCAGAGAGCCCTTCGTACATGAAATTTGGGCCGATAAACTCCTAGGTGAACTCCATAGTTTCAGGTTCACCCTATTTCCATCGAAACCCTAGCTCCTTAAGATTTCCACCACCATCTCTCCCCTCGTCTGTATATCTTTTCGCAAACTAGCATAGATGCTGTGTTATCTAGGATCTATTAACTTTAGAGAGGGATAAGAAAACTGGGAGTGGGAGTTGGCAAGTGATATAAATGTTAATATTAAAAATTTAGTTGGACAAAACATTGGACAAACATCATAAATTTTGGCTTCTTTCCATTCAAGCATTATACATAGTGTTTTTAATAAATATTTTCAATTTCCATTGGAAAAAATAACTTAATTACTAAATCTTCCCTTCTTTCAACCAAAAAAATGAAATCCCAGAGGAAATGATATTTCCACTTGAAAAGCATTCCACTGGTCTTCTTTCCAATGATACAACAATTAAAGCATTGTGTATTGAAAGAGCACTCCTAATTTATAAATAAATAAATAAAATACGTAGAGTCTAAAAAATAAACTAAACAAATGCTAAATTTGTTAAATAAATATGTAACTGTATAATATTGCAATGGAAAATATAGTACATCATTGCAGTACTGTGCAAAGGATTTTCGAAAGGAACAAAGAAGCAAGAGACAAAGCCTGCATCAAATCTATAGAGGCATCCCATACACAAAAATACTCCCACTATCTCAATGGGAAAAGTACAGTCGTATATTGTACAGTTCTTGTTCACTGAATCCCTAATTTTTGATGGAAATTTCAGGCCAAAACTTGAGTGAGACTTTCGGTAAATAAACCATGCATGTACTTTCCATTCTCAAGTAAGTTTTCAAGTAATAGTTTCATCTCATCATCTTCTCAATTTATGCTTTTTCACCCATCTATTTGGCCGAATAATATGCTCAAATCATTACATGCTTGCAACTTTAGAAACTTAAAGTAGGGCAACCTTTCCAACGAAGAGAGGGCTTGCAACTTTAGTAACTTCAAATATGGAAACCTCTCCAACAACGAGAGCTTCTTTTAGTTGCCAACAGTTGTAAAATGTTACAATTTTAAGATGCTCAAACTTGCAAGTGCAATCTGACTTGTTGAACATGAAATATGTAGCTTCTTTGTGGTCTGCCTATCTTGTGAATACAATTTATACAACCACAAATGTATGCACTCTAAATAGGATTCCATTGTGCCCCCCCTGCAATTTATGACCTTATTTCAACCAAAGTTGAAAGTTATAGTGAGCTCACTCAGATTTATGGGACCCCTCAGACTCGAAACACTGCTTTTCACATTGGGTTCCAGACTTAAATTAGAGTCAGCTCAATCAAGTAAGATTGGAAATACTTGAAATTTTAGGCACTCACACAGGCATAACATATGTATGGAGAAAAATTCAGTGCATTACGCACTCTACAACCTGAGAGAGCTGAAACTGGCTAGAAAACTTGACAGAAACCTTGACTGAATCTCTTATGGAAATCAAAAGCTTTAGGCATCTAAATGAACAATGATCTAGAAATTTTTTTAAAGGGCCATGCCTCCTAAATGGGTTGCGCATTTGTTTCTAATTAAACATTTTTTTAATCCACACCTGTAGATGATTTCTTCAAAGCATTATAACTCCATCTTAACAGTTGATAGATAAATCCACATCTACACCGATTTGTTCAAAATGGATTTCTTCAAAGCATCATAGCTCTACCTTAACCATTGATAGAGCTCTAAATCAAAGGTAAAGCCACTACAAAATAAGGCTGAGTCTCTCATTAAAGAGAAAAAAGTATGCAATTGTACAAATTGATATCCATTGCAGGTGCACGAGGTTTATTGCCAACAGAAAACCTTTACACTCATCCATAATTTTTGAGGTTTATTGTCAGTGGAAAAATTTTACACCCATCAATAATTTTTTTAGAATCATAGTTATTTTAGAAATCCAGAATGTTAAACAATTCCCACTGTTCATTTATAAGGATTACTGATTGTGTCTCAAGATCTCTTGCCCTCCTTGCTTGGCTCAGATCTCCAATTACAGAATAGTACTTTTCTATCTTTACCATCCCTAAATTCTTGTCTCAAGATCTCTTGCTCTCCTTGCTTGGCTCAGATCTCTAGTTACAAAATAGTACTTTTCTATGAGTCTAATTTGTTTTCACATTACAAGTCTAAGCTATTAGAATTTAGAAAATTTTTGAACCAATCACAACATAAAAGAAGCTTTACTTACCCTGTAAGTGTTGTGGACCATATTGAGAGGCATTTCCCTATAGTTGAGCACTCGATATACTTCATTTATCCGATGTTCCGCCTGCTGCTTCCCATGCCATACTTAATCACTGACCCTACAAACCCAGAGGTTGGGAAGTATAAAGCATCTTAACTCCATGCTTTTGGCGACATGCATTCCATTCTTTTATTTGTTTGGAGAGTGCAGTAGAGACACAAGTGATATGGTTTGGGGAGATCAAGGAAGTGTTTGTCCTCTGTAAGAGAAATTTGCAACTATTTCTTGATGGTCTCCTAGGGGATTTTATGAACATCTTACTAGTATCGAGCAAGTGACCAAAATTTTGGTCCTTTTGGATAACACCATTATTTATATTGGTTATTGGAACAAGCACAATGTTTTCCTGGGATTGCCTACGTCTTTAATGACTATCACCATGAGGACGGTTTGGCTAATGAAGAGATACAACCCGAAGAGGTAGTACATTCAGACCCTACATATAGGAATATAGTTACAGAGTCCTTTTGGTAAGGGTAAGCATGCAAATGGAGGCTGCAAAGAATGGTGAGAGAGGTGGTTACCCTCTCTACTTTTTCAAATTTCACAAGAACTTCCAAGGGTTTCTTAAAAAAAACTCAAAATTGGTAGATTTCCCACTATAAAAATAAGATGCAAGGGAAATTTCTATGCAATTTTCATAGACCTTGTGTTCAACGCTCGCTGGGGAAACCTTGTGAGAAATAAAATGGTGCCAAAATTAATAGAGGAAAAAGTATTCCGAGGCCATGCGTAATGGTAGACATGTCCGGTGCAACAGCCTGTATACATTGCCCCAAGACCAAGTTGTATACATTTCCCCAACCTGTATACATTTCCCAGAACCAAGCACTAGGTGGAAGGGATGTATACATTTGCGCCTGAGAGAGGAAGGGATGTATACATTTTTTTTCCGTAATTTTTAGGGTTGACTGTATACAGTTAACCGCCATTAACACCATTTTCTCTAACTACTAATTAATCCGATGTCCTACACATGTTCAATCGTCTAACGATTGATCCTAGGGTGCATACAGGTACATGGTGGCAGCTAGGAACATTGTTTTCAAATAAAGACGCCTTACGGCATAATAAAAAGGAAATAAAACTAAAAACTAAAAATTAGTAACTAATAGAAATGAAAGTTACGAAACAACCCATAATAAGACCTCAACCAATCACCTTACGGATAAATAAATTTAAATAATAATAAAATATAACAAAAAATGAATTCCCAATGTTAAACTATGGTAAGAAACATAAGTTTTTGGTGAAAGACAAACTAATAGGCAGACAAATTTGAAGGTATAATAATAATAATCATGATTTAATTAATGTTTTGAACAATTTAAAGTAATTAAACAATTAAAAAATAGTTAATTATGATGGAAGAAATAGAAGTCTTAGTTAATTAATTAACTAATTAAACAATTAACACAATTATTTAATTATATGAGACTATAATAAGATGAATTAATTAAATAATAAAAATTATTTAATTAATGATAATAACGTAGTCTAACTTATAGACAAAATAACTTTTTTCATCGAAATCCGACAATACAATTTCAAGCATGATTGTGATTTTTTGTTGGTTAAAATATATTTTTGAATGCATAAATGGATTCAACACCTTGAAAATCCCTTGGAGCACTTGAATTATACAAATTAAACAACCTAAACTCAAATTTAAAAAAAACTTTGCTATATTTTACTTAAAATTAACCAAAAGAAATGCTCTGAAAAAGACCATTTTGTCTACAAGTTAGACTATGTTTTTCTTTGTTGATAAAAAAACTTTCATTAGTTCATAAAAAATATGCATCTTGTAGTATAGATTTCCTCTTCTATCTCAAATTCACTTCTACCAGTTTTTTTAGCCATAAGAGCAGTGCAAAAACAAACAAGATATTTATATTTTTTACATGAAATTCAAAGGGAAAAAACCATACAACCCAAAACATGAGAAAAAAAAAAGAAACCAACAAAAAACATTTATAGAAGAGGATTTGGCCCATAGGATGGTTGTGACCTTCATGCACATGGAATTCAATGTGAGTCATCCACACTTCAATATCATGGAGTCGCTCACTGGTTCGACACTGACTCCATCACATAGAGGCAATAAGATCCAAAATTTCCCCTTGGCTGAATTGGACATCATTTATATAAGCAATAGTATTGTTTCTGGCGAATGACATCGAGACTAGACATGATATCACGGAGTTGGTCAACAATCGAGGCAAGCAAAGGTGGTTTCTCCACACGACTTGAATATTGAGTGTGATCATAGGTAACCTTTCCCTCTACATTCGCACGCTCCTACACATCATCATTACTCGCCCCCTAGTTGACCCACTCCCTAAGTAGAACCCAAGGGACAACTCCACACTAGGCTCAACCCCTCTGGTGTTTCATTATTATCACATATTCTCCAAACCAGGTAGTTAAAAAAAATGACCTCCCAAATTGTGCCCACTCTTCTAGTTGTTCCATCACTTGAGAGGGAGCTCAACCACCCACCACCCACAATGGCCATGACCATTTCCAACCCACCATTCATGACTCAAATTGCATAGTCACCCAAAAGTAGACCAAAAAAAAAGGGGTCATTCCAGTTTGGCCGCCACAGGTCCCAAAAGATGTTAGAAAATTATATATTATAGAGAAATGGAACACATAAAATATTGCGGAAACACAATTGCACAGAAAATGAATAAAACGAGAGACACAAATATACGTGGTTCACCCAATTTGGGCTATGACCATAGAGAAACAACCAATCCTTCCTTTTATATTATCTAGAAAAATGAAGAGATACAACCTACAAAATATCTGTTGTAATTTCCTCTTCGCTCTCACACAACCTCCTCTCTGTCTCTCACTCATAATACACATACACGAAAAAAATAAAATTCCCTCATATAAATTGAGGATTTCCTTCTAGGTAAAATACCCTAAATTAACATAACTTCTATCGTCAGATCATATTCCTAATGAGGCTCAAATCGACTATGAAATTACAATATTTTACAAGGAAAAATTTCATCTATTTTAAGCTTTTGGGGAATTTCCCTTGAACCCTTGGTAGGGGGGACTCATAAAATTCTTCATCACCCCCCCTCTTAACCCCCCAGACAGTAATTAAATGGGCAGAATTTCCACCCCATTAGGTGCCCCATTAGGAACTCAGAGCCAGAGATAGCTAAAAAAAAACATCTAAGTCAGGAATATAATCAGGCTCCACACCCAAAAAAAGTGACACTAATCCTCAAGGCAACACCCTCCCAAGAAGGGAAACCAACCAGAGAGTCCAAGAAGGGAAATTTCAGAAGGAGGGAAAAGCACCACTTACCAATTTTTTTCAAGAGTCACAAAAACAATGCTCAGGGTCGAACTCTGTCGCTCGCCCTACCACCACGCAAGAAACACTCGACATTAAAAATTCTCACTAATCACATTCCAAATTCAGTTCTCCAACATCCCACTCCACCCTTACAAGCATCCCAACAAACCCAAAACAAAAAATTAACACCGGCAACAAATTTCCTTTGAATAAAATCCTCTCAAAATAACGGGCATGCATAAGCGAAGAACCTATGCATATTAAATTTTGTAAACCCGCTCTCGCAACCACCCATGCCAAGGAAGAAAATGCAACAGAACGCTTCAGAATGAAAAAATATAAAGATGCCTTTCACCTTCTCTATGCTTCGGATCCGACGGTGCCACTTGGTGTGGCTTCCTCTTTGCCTATGGGTGCGTTTCATATCAAATGAATTCACTCTCCTAGATACATACATAATACCTCATGCTCACCCACCCCCATCGGGATAGACTACACCTTATTTAATTATTATGTGCAAGAAGGAATTAATTAAAGTTGTAGGCTATTTGTTCTATGTTTTGGAGGGTTTTGTGGCATATTTTCCATTCTAATTTATTTAGATTTTGATAGGGATTTCTTGGAATCGCACATTTAAGTTGTAAAATCTCCACAATCCAAGTACCCCAAGGGTTTTTCTAGGCGTCGAATCCATATATGTATTCAAAAACCCATTTTAAACAACAAAAAATAAGATTTGGCCATTTTTTTGCTAAATTCCGACCAAAAATCCAAAACGTAGCTTGTTTAGACAACGTCTTAGTTAAATAATAAGAATTATTTAATTAATGGTTGGAATAATTTAAAGTAATGAAATAATTAGAAATGATTTAATTACGATGGAAGAAGGAAATGATGTTTAGGAAACAAAAGAAATTGCGTTAGTCAATTTTCGATGTCTATACTTTTCCCCTTCGAGATAATGCATTTTATAACATTGTTTCAAAGACATGATGTCATATTCCACCTTATACGGAATAGAGAAATGGGAAGTAAGTGTCCCCTCGATAAATTTTTCATTAAACATAATTTTGTGGAAAATGTATGGAAAGATTAGACAATAAGTGTTAGAAGAAAAACGAGGGGAAAGGAAGATGTAATTAGCAAAAAAATATAGATTGGATGAAATAAATGGAAGAAGGGGGTATTGATCGACACTTAAGTGAAAACTATAAATATGGAATGAAATGAAATGTTAGAGCGAATACATGTTCTTTAAAAAGAAAAAAAAAACTATGAATAAAAAATAATGTCAACTATAATCAAAACATAAGTGACTATACAAATTTGGTTAGATTTAATTAAAAAAATTACAAAACATTAATAATTCCACTCTTATTGTGTTGGATTGATTCATTTTAAATTACAAATCAGTATGAATGACATGTGGTAGAAATATTTCACTTTCACTCTCGAAGCCATAAATAAAATATTTCAATGTCTATATTTTATTTTGTTGAAATTTGCAACAAGAAACAATGAAATTGGCATCCAAAAACAACATGACAGCACACAAACTAGTGTGGAACCACAGGTCACACAGTGATGGGTCTTAGCGATACATTAGTGTGCAAGCCAATTTATTTAATAAATTGGAAATGTGTCAAATTTATTTATCCCTTAAATAAATTGGACAATAAATTGTAATCTTATCTCATAATCACTTGTAATAGTCAACTGACTGTGATAGACTCAGTTAGCTCATGAAATTTGAGTTGAGGGTGGTTGGTGAGACATGTAGAGTGATTCTGTTTGTTTTAGAGTCCAAGTTGCAGTTAGTGTATTAATCTAATGCATGAGAAATCAGTTAACTCAATTAAGTGAGTTAAAGTCAGTCTAACTAGTTGTAACTGATTGTTGCACTAGTGAGAGGTCAAGTGAATTAAGTCAGATTTAATTCACATGCAGTGTTATGTCAAGTGAATGATGATTTAATATTAATAGTTGCATGCATGTCATTTCTGATGAAGACCCAGTCGAGACAGAGGTTTAAGGGATGTTAACCGTTAGTTTCATTTTTAGCAAACTGCCCAGATGCAGTTAAAACACCAAAGGATTGCCCATGATGTTTGCACAGTCAAGGAAGGATGAAATTCCTAAATAATATGGATTTCATTCCACAGGGATTGTGTGAGCAAGGCAGGCTAAAGACATGCTAAGAATTGGCTAAGTGTTGGACCAATTTTGTTTGGATCAGTGTGAGATAGTCAAGTAGTGTAATAGACTCTTGTGAGAAGAGTGCATTGTATTGTTTCATGTTTCCTTGGTTCATTACAAAATAGAGATAGATGGTTTTTGAGAAGCAAGATTTCCCCAGAAAAAAATATTTGTGTTGTGGATTGATTTTCTTCTTTCTTTTACTTGGTGTGATTGTGCGATCGTGTTTAATTTCCGCAGAATTAATTGTAGAAGGATTCAATATTTTTCTCTAGTATATTGCATGATGAGATTGAATCCATTGGTATATACATATTGTTTGAATAATTTTTACATGGTATCAGAGTGCCAAAAATCACTATAGTGGAGAATAAATTGAGTTTGTGTTGAACAATATTCAAACTTTTAGATACTTTCGTTGGTGCGACAAGTAGATCAAGATGACTTTCAATGGCTTAAGATTGGAATATGCACTTGAGGGAAATTCTAATTATATTGCATGGAAAGATAGAATGGAGGTAGTGCTGGAGGAAAACGGGTTGAAATAATTCATTGATAATGACATTCCCAAGCCTGCAACAGCAAACACCGCTCTTCTTGATGCTTGGAAAAAGAAGGTAGCAAGGGCGAGGAGGATCTTATTAGAGGGAGTTCGAGATCACATTGTCTTGAGTCTCCATGGCAAGGTGACTGCACATGCAATGTGGAAGGCCTTGACATATCTGGTTCAGAACAAAAATGACCAAAAGAAGTTGGCGCTGAAGAACAACCTCAGGAAAATCAAGAAGGAGGAGGGCGAGATGGTACCAAAATACTTGGCGAAGTTCACTCAATGTAAAGATGAACTTGGAAGTGTTGGTATGACCATAGAAAATGATGAATTGGTGATCCTAGCACTTCTAGGCATTCCCAAGAGCTGGCATAGTTATCAGGACTCTGTCAATGGGAGGGAGAATTTACTAGATTGGGAGCGACTTTGGTCAGATTTAGTACAAGAAGAATTCAGGTGGAATACCAGTGATGGATCCTCATCCAAGGATAATGAAGAGGAATATCGTGCCTTGGCCAATAAGGAAAAGAAGGCCAAAGTAAATAAATCCCAAGGTGAAGCGAGAAATAAAGACTTGTCTAAGATCAGATGTTTTCACTATCACGAGCATGGGCACTATGCTATAAATTGTCCACGGAAGAAGGCAAGCAAGAAGGAGCCTGCATTTGTAGCAGGTGAAGCATTGGCTTCATAGTTCAAGCTTGATTTTACTCTCATTGCATGCATGGCCATCATTATAATGGGATGCATGTGGTATTTAGACAACGATGCCTTGTTCCATATGACGGGGGATATAGATCTCTTCAATGACTTGGTGGAGAAGGACCTCTAGCAAAGCATAGAGTTTGGAGATGATGAGAGGTATAACACTACTGACATAGGTACAATTACCTTTCAGAGGGAGAATGGCTCCCATATCAGACTAGCAGATGTTTTTCATGTTCCAGGCCTAAGGAAGAATCTTCTCTCCATAGCGGTATTGGAAGAATGTGGTTATGAAGTAATGTTTAGAAAAGGAAAATTTTTCCTTAAACACATAGCCATGGGTCAAGTGAAGCGGATTGGTGTGAGAGTAAAGAACCTATATGCTCTCGAGGTTGAGGATGCGTGCAAGGATTTGAGGAGAAAAGCAATGGTTAATGACTTGGTGGTTGAGAGGGATAAATTATCTCTCAACATGTAGCCTCAGAAGCATTCTCAGAAGCTTGTGGAGAAGCCACAATTGGAGAAGTAGAGAGGAGACCAAGTGGAAGATTCCACTTAAGCAGAGAAATCCAGGAGGGGGAAATTTCGAGCCAGAAGGGCAGAGGGAGTACAAGCATCTATACCTCCAGGTGTGAGGTGGGATGACGTGCATAATTAATCCCAAGAAGAAACTGGGCAGGGTTCATTGAGATGTTGTGTCTCATGGATCGAACCTGGCTACCAGGAGCCCATAATACAACAGTAGTAGGAAGGATCAGTTAGATTGATGTAGGCAGATTTCAAGAAGACATAAATTAGAGTGACAAGTGTCGGATATTGGAGTGCAGATCAGAGTTGGAAATAGTGCAGAGTGCATGGATAAAGATGTCAACAACGCAGAGAGTCTAGTAGACATGTGCAGTAGGTACCAGTAGTCAAAAGGCTTTGATGATAGATTCATTATACTGATTCAGTTGTTTGGAGGCTATTCGATTTCAAAAGTGTTGCATGCAAGAGTTGCAAGTGCGAACAACACTAGAGAAGTGTTGCATGTGCGCATGCAAGAACATTCCAAAGGTACCAGATCAGGATAGATTGATTCCTTTCTTGTTGAGAGAGAGTGTTGAAATTTGCAACAAGAAACAGTGAAATTGGCATCTAGAAACAACATGACAACACACACACTAGTGTGGGACCATAGGTCGCATAGTGATGGGTCCTAGCGATACATTAGTGTGCAAGTCAATTTATTTAATAAATTGGAAATGTGTCAAATTTATTTATGCCTTAAATAAATTGCACAATAAATTTCAATCTTATCTCATAATCACTTGTAATAGTTAATTGAGTGTGATAGACTCAGTTAGCACATGAAATTCGAGTTGAGGGCGGTTTGTGAGGCATGTAGAGTGATTCTATTTGTTTTAGAGTCCAAGTTGTTGTTAGTGTATTAGTTTAATGCATGAGAAATCAGTTAACTCAATTAAGTGAGTTAAAGTCAGTCTAACTAGTTGTAACTTATTGTTGCACCAATGAAAGTTCAAGTGAATTAAATCAGATTTAATTCACATGCAGTGATCTTTCAAGTGGCTGATGATTTACGATTAATATCTACATGCATGTCAGTTCTGATGAAGACCTTGTCGAGACAAAGGTTAACAGGATGTTAACTATCAGTTGTATTTTTAGAAAACTGCCTAGATGCAGTTAAAACAGCATAGGATTTCCCATGATGTTCGCGTAGTCAAGAAAGGATGAAATTCCTATAAAATAGGGATTGCATTCCACAGGGATTGCGTGAGCAAGGCAGGCTGAAGACAAAATTGAGAATTGGCTAAGTGTTGGACCAATTTTGTCTGGATCAGTGTGAGACAGTAAGGATAATGCAACATACTCTTGTGAGAAGAGTGCATTATATTGTTTCATGATTCATTGGTTCATTATAAAATAGAGATAGAGGGGTTTTTAGTAGCAAGCTTTCCCCAAGAAAAATATCTGTGTTGTGGATTAATTTGCTTCTTTCTTTTACTTGGTGTGATTGTGCGATTGTGTTTAATTTCCGCAGAATTAATTGTAGAAGGATTCAATATTTTGCTCTAGTATATTGCATGATCATATTGAATCCATTGGTATATACATATTGTTTATATAATTTTTGCATATTTCAACCTTAGGAGAAAGTGTGCACACACACATATGTTGGTCATAGTAAAATATTTCAATGCCTAGACTAGAAATAAGATATAATAAAAATTAACATAATTTAGTTTCTTTCCTAATAAGTGGGGATGTGTAATTCATTCAATTTTTAACATAAAATTGATATATGAGATTCAAAAAATATTATTAATAAAAAAATATTAATGTATATCATAAATACAATATTTCACTATGTAAGGTTAAATAATATTTCCGTGTATCTAAAAATATATCAATAAATGTGTAATATTTTAATATGGACAATGTGGTTTACAAATGAAATATATCAATGTCTATATTACGTAAAATATTTCAATGTCAACTATGCATATATGTATATATTATATAAAGTAATTAAGAAATTCCAATTCTTATCGCTAAAACATTTAAAAACATTTCAATAGTCTCACTATTTTACATTTTGGTCTAGGTATATTTTTCAGTTAATTTTGTCTAAAACCTTGCGAAGATTTGTTGGAATAGAAAATTTAATCTGTGTAGTGTACACAATCCAAGTGCTCGAGGGGACTTTCAAGGCATTGTATCTATTTTTTCATTCAAAAATGAAATTTAAAAAATGAAAAATTACACAT